>JJOG01005278.1:0-17387 GCA_000715275.1 Gyrodactylus salaris
TGTGTGTGTCTCATTTTTCTACCTCCAGTATGAGAAATTGATATGACTAAACATTTTGTTTGTATGTTATTTTTCAACCTCCAATTTGCAGATGGTATGACTAGAATTGTTTGTGTGTACAAATGTCAATCCTCTGCAGTGGCAAGTGATGATTACGTTCACAAAAAGGCCATTTTATTCTTAAATCTTAGTTTATCAAATCATAACCCATGCATTCATATTTTCTACAAATTTTTTATTTCTAGTAAAATTAGAATTTTATTCATCTATTAAAAAATCAAAATTTATTTAAAAAAATCGTCATGATTAAAATTCTCCATGTAAAATTTCGTCCTCTTAAGCATGTTAAAAGAAAGAAAAATTTCATGCAATTAGAAGACTGCTCGATCAACGAAAATGTATTTTTCATTCGTTTCCGCCTCTCTCTATGGAATCAGCCAAATTAATAACACACACACACGAACAAAATGTTTAGTCATACCAATTTCTCATACTGGAGGTAGAAAAATGAGACACACACAAACAATTATCCCTTTCATTTTTATGACACCTTTACCATGTATCAAAAATATGAAATCGTAATCATTTATGTAATAAAATTTATAGAAAAGGCATTATCTTGACCTTTTGTATTAAATGAATGGGGGGTAGAAGGTGATACATTGAATTAGCGAGAAACTCATTTTCTCGGGTCTACGTGTTAAATTTAAACGATTTCTATTGGTTATTTAAATTTCAAAACCATATAATAACAGGATTTTTCTCGATGTTCGGCAAGGTACAGGAGACTTGACCTAATATATTACCCTACATGTTGGATATGGATTTTCCTATTCTTGAAAAGGCCCATAGTATTTTCAAAAAGTGTGTACTTAGTGTTAATAAGGGCTGCCAAAATAGAACATTGACCATCGTTGTTTGATCCAATTCAAAAGATGAAATCTCACTTGAACTTTTCTCGGAAAACAACGATTTGTTATTACAACGGAAAATCTCGCAGAAGTTGTCATTTTAGAAAAGTGTAGACCAGGAACATGAAACATTGGCAGAATTAATGAGGAGAAGGACTCACGTAATGATTCCTGGGCAGCTTCATTAGACTGTGACATACTGAAGGGATTATTACCATTCCTTAGGGCGAATAGGGCTGAGGTCTTGTCGAGACCATTTAGTGGGATGGTCTCAGTCTTGTCGCACTCGATCAGTAGAGGCTTCAGAGATGAATCTGCAATCAATTCCAGGGAGGTGAGGTTCTTTGGAGAGCTGAGCCGGGAGATTTTCGAGGATCGTGTTGCATATGGGCTGCTGTTTTGATCATTTTCGGGCCTTAAAGTTTACAAATGACGTTATTTCGATCAGAGATTTTCTAATTGTCAACGATTGTTCACCCCATATTAGAAGTATTCAAAAATACATGTTTTCTGCTTTAATAAGGTTCTCAAGTCAATTTTTTTGCTTAAAACTCTTATTTTCAAAGTTGGTCAATTTCTAAGATCGACCCCTTGATTTAGCCGGAGAATATTTTTTACTGTTTAAACTGAGAAAAAACAGGCTTATACTCACTGTCGTTTCTGGCCAATGGTCGGTGTAGTCGCTTGACTGGTATTACTATGAGTGTTAGAGAACCTCTTCGACCTCCTCCTGCGACCCCCAGAAGAGTTCCCGCCATCCCCACTGATCTCATGCTCACGATCTTGCCCCTCAGTGACCAAATCGGAGACGGGAACTTGTCGCCGAGCCATCTCCTCAGCGGCCAGCTTAGCGTCCTCCTCTGCCCTCTTCAAGGCGTCCACGTTAATCTGTCGACATGAGTCATCCAAGAGGCCCCTAACTAGGTCTCGATTATCACTGGAGAATATATTCCAGAGGTCTGTGTCGCTAATCAGTGGATTGTTGTCATCTTGGAACATTCCAGTCTTGGGATTGATGCCCATGCGATTCTGAACGTTGGTCGCTTCAGCGAGGATCTCATCGCCATAAGAACGAAGGCGGTGGGCGGTCTTGTAAAAGATTGAGTCCTTCATATTGTAGGTGAGACAATTATCCATCATCAGGTGGAAATCTTTGGCCAGATCCGCTATGCATAAATACTCAAGGCTTGAGCACTTCTTCTTGATTGTACTAAAGTCCATGGGATTCTTGATAATCTTTGAGTAGGACGGGGCAATCTTTTCCGTGACAGGCTCAGCAAACATGTTGTGCTTATCACGCTCCTGTAGGATTTCAATAACCTTTTCGAGGAAGACCTTCATTGGCTGGGTGTAGATCTCAATTTGACGGGTAAAGATTTTGAAGATGTCACGCTTCACGCGTTCCCGCTTCTTGGTCAACTCGGAGAGTAGGCGGGCCCGCTCGAGATCCTGGCGTAGGATGTAGAGGAGCTTACTCTGCTCAGCTAGGGTTTCACTGCTCTTAGCGTTGGTGCTCTCTTCTGAGTCAGCGTCAATCTTTGTCAGGTTGATTACCTTTGGATTCCTCGTTGAGGTCTGTAGGCGTTTGAGGAGGGGAACTCCACGCCGCAAGGACCTTTTCATCTTCCAGAATGAGTAGGCTGAGCAGAGGATTTGAAAACGTTTGTCCTCATCCAACTTTGTGCGTAAGAAGTCTTCGAATTGTGTGGAGTGGAGGATTTCCTATTAAATAGTATTATTAGTTTATAGACAGCCAATCAGAATGCTTCGTTATTTTTCAGCTAATAGAAATAAAGCTCAATTTCATTGGTTTCTTACGTTGATGGATGAATCTGAAACGTAGGGCAGTTGTATTGATTGTTCTTGGTTCATGCGTTTCTTGACCAGTGCCTTTCTAACACTATTAAGTCGCTCTTGTGACATTTTGGTGTCGTCTTTCTTTTGGATTTTAGTAGAGTTTAGAAAGGATATCTCTGAATTGGCTATGCTCTCATTATCAGAGACTTTGCTCTCATCTCCAGAACTGTCGTTCTTTGCGTACATTGATCGATTCGCGGGATCCTTTGTGAAAAAGGGAATATTAACATTTGTTTCAGCTTTATTTCATCTAAATGCCAAGTTGCTCCCCAATAAAAGGGTGGAAATCGTATGTTAGAAATTTTGATCAAGACGGCTTACATACACAGCCGAATATATAGATTTGTATATTATACAATGTATAATTAAAATTGACATCTTTCAGAACCTATTTGGAAAGCTCACATTTTTATAATCAGCCGGGGAGTGCATATCGCAAAAGGCGCTCTTTTTAATACCATTCCCCTTGATGTCATCCTCGATTTTCATATAGAGGCCGGCCTGTTGGGCACATGTGACGTGGAAGGCCCGATAACAACTCGTCTTGTGGCATTGGATGCAAGCGCCGGAATTCTTCTTCTTACAGATGAAACATTTTAATTTCCACCTGACATAAGAAAGAGAAGTTAATCATTTGATTTATGAAAGGTATAATCGTATATTCCGTAATCTTGTTGGGAATTACTAGCGAGTAGTACTCTCTCTATTAGACTCTGAGGGTACGTTTTTCTCATTGGATTAAACGAGACAGCCTCTCATTGAGGTGTGAACATTTAAAACGTTTTATCCAAATTTCTCTAGAAATTTTCAGACTTTTTAAAGTAATGTTTATGAAAATAGAATTCTAGTTTTCAAAATCATGAATATTAGAGAATAACGGGTACTTGCCTAGCTGGAGCGACCTTGTCGATATCTTCCAATGGCTCTAGAAATGTCAAATTAGCAAACACAACCTCCGGTATCCAAAGGCCGCAAATGACATGGGCCCATCGTTCATCGGCGGTCTTCTTGAACGCCCCGCCAGCATTCGGGCACAAGACGCATTGGACAGGCTCCGAAGGGGAGTGGAGGCACTTTCGGCATAGCCATGAGCCCTCTGGAATGTAGGGCACGCCGTAGCACTCTTGGTGCACCGGCAGATTGCAAACGTCGCAGAATAGAATGACGTTGGTGTTCTCACAGCTACCGTCGAGGCAGACGGCGCATACCGCGTCCTCAGTAGGCTCATCCTCGATGCATGATATGGGTAGGGATTTTGAGGTCTTCTTTTGGTCTTGTTTCACTCTGTGGAATTTGGACAGCTTCTCGAATCGGTCAATGATCCATTCTAGGCCCTCTTGGGTTATTGAGGGCAGGTTGGTGGTGCGGCGTTTATCGTTAACCTTGTCTAGCCATAAGGTGTCCTTGAAGGTGGGGAAAAATTAACTCTGATTTAACTCTTAATTAGTTACCTAGTTGAACGAAACAGAAAACATTTTATTTTATCAGGTTTGTATGGAAATAAGACTATTTAGATAAAGCAAATACAGATAAAGAGAGACTCAAAATTTGTCACACTTTATAGACAAAGGAATGAGCTTTTGATTGGTGTAATTATCTTCTCTTAATTATCTCTAGTTATAATTATACATGTGTTCAAAGTTTCGATATCAACAGAAATGTCATTTTAATCATGCAAATTTTAATTTTCCAAAATCTTAAAATCTATGAAACTTTGACACCATGCATCCGAATTGCCCCAAATTATTTTTTGATTTAAAGATGGCCATCCCAAGATTACTAGGAAGTTAAAAATATTTCAAAATAATGCACTGTTCTCTGAGAAAACTGAGTTTAAATATTTTTCTCAACTTTTAAACTAAGGAAAATTTCACATCATTTTGAAGAAGAGTTTGTAGGCTTTCTGATTATATATTTTAGGGTTATTCAATCATTTATTTGAAAAAAGATATTGGCCGTCGAATTTTGAAAAACCCTATAGTAACTATATTTTGTTTTACTAATTTCCTCATCTTACGTAGTAGAAGACTTAAAATTTGGACAAGTATGTAACTGTGTTTGAATAACAAGAAAGAAGACATAATTCTATTTTATTGTATTCTATTGAAAGAGGCAAAATACCTCATTTATCTTCAAAGAAACCATGAATATCTCCCAAACTAAATATTTTTGGAAAAATTCTCATCACCGAACAGTTCTTAAACTTTGAAAAGTAGGAATTATCATTGGATTAAAGAGTAGGGTCTTGTCGGGTTAAGAAAAGTTAAGACACGTTTTTACTGACTCAAAATTATTTGACGTAGATATTTCAACAATTGAATCAGCTGAAATTCAAGAAAACTATGACTTTAAAAATTATCCTCAATCTTTAATTCACGACAAAGGGGGCCATAAAACATTTAAAGCGATACCTTTACTAATCTCATCAGTAGGGCTACCAAAAATATGCACAGTTACATTAGAAATATGCGAAAATAAACCATTAAGTTTTTCGATATTTTGGTTAGAAATTAAAAAAAATTGTACCCAAAAATAGGGAAAAACTCTTTTTTGACAACAAGATATAACCAAGACTCACCTCTTCATCAAGATCATACTCAATAATCTGATCCAGTTCTTCCTCTGACTTTTCCTTAAAATGCATATATCCAGTATTCTCGGATAGTAAGAACCTCTTCTTGAGTGAATAGCCCTGATCGATTTTATAATCCACAATAGGTAAATTCAATTTGGCTTCATCCTTGACGTCAGACTGAACCTTTTCATCGACTAGGACGATACTCAACGGGTTCTGAATGTTCACTCGAAAAGAGAGGTTCTGTCTTGCCTTCTCCTTGACAGCGTCCAGCATTACGTACTTCTTCGACTCCATAAAAGGAGATAAGATATTCGGTTGTGGTATGGACGGCTGACAAGTGGAATCGGCGAGATTCGGCTCTTTGAGCTCATCAAAATCGATCACTATAGGCTCAGGCGCTCGATGTGTCTTCATGTGCGCCTCTATCGCTGAAGGAATGATAAATCAGAGATAGATAGGGGAATAACTTGATGGTGAACAAGAGGGATAACTTACATTTGTAGGATTTGCAAATCTTTTGACAATAAGTGGCTGGGCATTTGAATGGAGGTTTATTTCCATGAATTCTAGAGAGGAATTCATCAATATCGAAGTCAACCACCTCATCAGACATTGTGGGGGAAAGAGTGATGAGAGAATGGATTGTGTAAAGGCTGTATATATAATGTATTTGTTTAGATTAGTTATATTAAAAAAGATTGTTGTTTCATAAAGTGTACGTAAAAGTTGCGATTTAAACAAACTATTAATCTTTGTCTAGTCGCAAATTGACTAAGATTATTCAACTCACGAATATTTAAATGACTAGAATCTATTTTGCTTTTAATGATTACGAGAAGTTTTGTTGGATTTGAAATAGAAGTTTATAAAACGTTTTAAATTTTAGTAAATCAAAAGTCTATTTAATAGACTCTATTAGTCAGTAGGAAAAAGTAAGAATTATTAAAAAAATTATATCACAGATAAAATAAAATCATAATTAAATGAAAATTTGAATAATAAATCACAGTAATTATTTAAAATGCACAATAATACGTAATACATTTCAAATATGTCTCGATAAAAATCTTCTTTTGTAAATATCATGATAGTCTATTGAAGAAATCTTATATGTAATAATTACACAATTTGTGGTCTCAATAATGAAATAAATTAATTTGCGAAAATATGAGTTTTGGAATTACAAACTGTACAAGAGTTTGTTGAATCGTGCAATTCGAGCAGAATTAAACACTAATACCCTTTCTCCTCAACTTGGCCGAGAGTATGTTGTGCAATATGAAGACAACAGGCTTTGGACAACCCAGCATGTCGAGTTCCTAACAAGAAGAAATTTAATCAGATCTGATTTTGGAGCTCAAAATTTTAAAGTTTAAAAAAATTCTTCAAAGGATGAAATGTCTGATTCCAGATCCCGCGTGAGCCTTAAAAAAGCTAGACATGAAATATTTATGATCTCCCTGCATCTTTGAGAAATTTTAATTTTCTAAAATATCTTTTTATGAGAGACAGAGAAATAATCAATAGAATTTGATGTGTTAACAGCTACTCAAACCAAAGCTCGTAAAATGAAATCTCTGCAATGGTTATTGTAAATCGTGATTTAAAAGAGATCTGTAATCGTTAGAGCTTGGGATTTTCACTAGGAACACTCGCGATCAAATAACGGATGGTTGTATGAATTTTCATTAAAATCTGTCGATTAGATTCTGAGTTTGTAACTTGGATAGATTTTGAGATTTTCACTATTCATTTGCTAATTTTATCCTTGAAGCTTAGATATTTTTGACTTGAAAACAATCATTTTAAATCGTATTATTCGATGAGACAAACTTGGTATACTCCAAGTTAAGGGGACATTGTTTGATTAAAAAGTCATGTCACTATGAATTACACCTTTCTTTCTTTCTTTCTTCAATTCAACGAAAATATTTGTTCATGCTGAAATAATTTTTCATGGAAATAATTATAAAAATTGTATTTCTTGGCTACATAAAATAAATAG
Source organism: Gyrodactylus salaris (assembly GCA_000715275.1). Classification (NCBI taxonomy): domain Eukaryota; kingdom Metazoa; phylum Platyhelminthes; class Monogenea; order Gyrodactylidea; family Gyrodactylidae; genus Gyrodactylus; species Gyrodactylus salaris. The sequence continues at coordinate 7,352 of JJOG01005278.1, forward strand.
AAACTTTCTTTCAAAATCTATTAAAATTTAATCAAACTATTTATTATAATCTTAATTTATAAATGGCCAATCTCTCTCATCCAGACCATCTGGTTTACAGGACTCAAAAACTCCTTTATTTTAATTTTATCTAAACAACCCAAAAACCTTTCTTCTCTAAAGTTCCCATTGAGAGCTTTAGAATGAGAAGACAAACCTATAGCAAATGCCTATTTAAAGTCTCGAGTCGGATATATCCTGGGACAAGAGTCGCTAATTTTTATTCCTAACCTTGTTCTTGGTTAAAAATAAGATGAGGTATTATTTCAGAAAACTATGAATGAATTCTAGTAATGATTCTACAATTTTAAAGGTGTATTTTAATTCATTGAATTATTTTTTTATTTTTTTTATTTACACACAGAATAAAGAGAAATATTTAACCCGTGAAATTCAAATGTGCACTGGATCTTATTTCTAACAAAGACTAGTGAGGGTATGAACAAGAGTCTAGAAGCGATAATCTAGACGGAAATCCTATTATGCCTCTCTTATGAGAGGTATGTTAACGTTTCAGGCCAATTATCAGACCTGACATCTTAAATGAAGATGTTTATCCGAATATTTAGCCTCAAGTTGGTGAATATTCTGAAATCTTTTGTTTTCATCATAGTTTATGATTATTGTCATTTGGAGAGGCTTTAAGTTCAGCCCGGAAAGTTTTTTAAATCAAGTTAGATCAATTTTCACAAGAACTCTTTAAAAGATGAAGAGTTTATCAGTTCAGTTATCAGAGGAGCTTAAAAAGCCTTTTCCAATAAAGAGAGCAATTTCCTTTAAACGACGAAAGACTAATCAAAAATATGAAAAAGTCTCTTTGAAGAAAAGCATAAAGAAATCGACTAATAGAAACAGAGTATGATGAATATGTTACCGTATATTTGATGAATTAGGAATTAATATTAATTCCTAGTAAATTTAATGAATCAGTAAGTTGTCAGTATATTCTATGAACGTTAATAGTTTATACTGACAACTTACTGGTTCATAGAATATCCTAGGAAATTTGATAAATTTTACTGATCGAATTGACCGTGGGAAATTTCCCTATCCCCTTTCCCAAAAAAATAAGGTCATTTCGTTCATGTGCGGCAATAAAAGGAATCAGACTAGCTTTCAATATTTCTTGCTTGATATCCTAGTCAGACTTTTATCGGCCTCCAATAATGTGTATTGCTATCGGGACCATCTGAGTTAAATTTATTTTCGTCACTTTCTTCCAATCGATGGATCTTTCAACCATTGACTCTGCCCATTCTAAGCGTCTTGCTTTATGCTCCGGCTTGAGGAGTTCTGTCCTCAATGGTTTCGAAAAACTAAAGTTATTATCGACTCTTAGACGTTCTCTGAGTAACTTCGGCGTGATATCGAGTCTCAACACACTGATTGCTTCCTTCACCGAGCATTAGGGCTCTGCTTTTTGATTTTACCTCTTTAGGATCGCGCACGATCTAGACACGATTTCACGAGGAACTGGAAATTAATTTGAACTTGCGCCAAAACTTGAATTTGTAAGAGATGGGAGTAATATTTGGGAGCTACATGAAAAATGCTATCCTTTAGAAGAAACGTTCTCAATTAAAAGCAAGATGTGACTGATGCGCGATATCTAGTTAAAGATTAGCCAGAATTTCGAATTAAACAATCTGATTATCTTTACTAAAGATTCTTTAGGAGTGGAATAATTTGCTTGAACAGAATATATCGATATTTCCATTCAGGAGCCTTAAAAAAGCGAGAAAATCGATTGCGGCCATTTGAATTTATTTGTATATGGATGTTCAACACATCACAGTTTCGACCATATTGGGTAGATTTAAAGCGCAAGAAAGATAGAAATAGCCTCAAAATTAGTTCTTCATCATATAATTGAGGAATCGCTCTAGATTCCTCGTGATCTTATTTCAAAAAGCAGTCGTTTAGCTCTCGATGGGTCTCGATAGTTTACAAGGACGCCGGTAGGTAATCTTTTTGAGAAAAGCTGATACTGTTGAGGGAGATCGCCTTAATTGTCTTGAAATCTCCCAAATAGATTTTGAGACCTTATAACGTCGGTCCTTATCTTTTCCTCTGGAGTTGGATGAAAGAAAGGCATTTCTATTCTACAATAAGTTGCAATAAGCTTTGCTTATATAGCCTATATGAGAGATAAAAAAGAGTTTGGGATACTTCTAGGCATACACACAAGCCGAATGTCTCAAGAGTATGCATATCCAATAAAAAAATTAAAATTGTTTAAATTTAAGATCATAAAACCAAGTGTTCGGATATTCTTTTCCAACCCTTTACATGGGAATACATCTCACTCATAAAAGAAATTTCCCAGATTTTGATTACTCCAATACAATACTCATTCCCCATGAATCTCTATTTTGACTGAGTAATAACTCAAAATATTATAAACTCATTAAAAGAGAAACATTTAGGGATAAATTGTTCATTCTCGGCTACAACAATTCCTTGGAAAATGAATTCATTCATTTAGACAAGAGATTATCTCCCCTCGTAGGAATTGATCGATAATAAATCGTTTATAATTGTGTTAAAATGAATACGTTCACCATGATCATCAATTAAAATCGAAATCTGAATTTAGATTGGGGGAGAAATGATTGTTTACCTCACTCCCCCCCTTCTCTTTTTGTAAAATATATCGTATCCAACTTTTCTAATTAGATCACTCTTGTATGAAGGGAATTTCCCAGAAAAAATTTGCCAGTCTCCATTGACATGAAGGAATTCTCTCTCTCAAAATGAAGAATTCCACACTCGTATTATGCGTAAATTATAGACCAATTTATTTTGATTAAAATTCCAGCCTAAAACAAAATTATCTCACTCTCAACGTTGATATGTATTCTGATGTTAGCTCAATTATATTAAAACCCATGAAATGCTCGATATTCTCTAAATCAAGTCCGTTTCCCATGCTTCCTTCTAAAAGTGTCAACCAGTTCTGATTGCCCGGGTAATTACTGATTTCCTTAATCAGAAGGATTCATTTATGATTATCAAAAATTTGACTCTTTTGTCAATTAAGGCAGAGATATATGTCTTGTTGAAGGCTGAACAAATGATGTTCACACCAATCTCATTACAGCAAAATGTTATGTTCTTAAGAAGAATTCAAAAAAATCAATCTTTTATATAGTGATATGAATAATAAAAAATTAAAAACTTTATTCAATATGAGGCTACTGTATTTTACGATACTGATGTCCTAGGAGTTTCTGCCAAAATTAAAAATAATTCTTAGATAAAGTTCGATCACGTCTCTTTTGAAAAAGGGAAATCCCTGTAAAAGGAATTGTGATGGACATCTTTTCATTGATTTTTGGTAAAGAGACAGTATTTTCATACAACAACAACTTAATCTCAAATTTATGAAAAATAAATTTTTCTGATTGCTGATAATACGGAATTTTTAGTATTGTTGATTCCTCATCATATTCTAAGAAATCATTGAAAGAAATGTTATTTTTTCTAACTTTTGAAACACGAAATTAGAGATTAGATTTTTATTGTAAGAATTTGAATATGAAAATATTGTTTTCGAATAAGAGTCTCTAAAAAAGATGCCTAAAAGACTCATAAGTTATCTATTCAGATCATACTCTAACATTTTTTTGACCAAGATCAATTCTCTGAAAACGATTTAGTTGAAAATTCTCTTAAATAAGATTCATTAATGTTGCAAAGTTTGACAAGATTGAAAAAATCAATCTATTCATCAAATTAGACAATTCTTGAATGTAATCAAGTTGATATTATCTTAGAGGTTTATTTTCTCTTAAAACTTTAATACATCGATTAGAGTATAGCTTGCTCAGGTTTGAGTCAGAAATACGCCTTATTTCGTGCGTATCCAAGTAAAAACATGCTAGCAAAACTTTAGCCCGAAAAAAATATAAGACTCCAAGAGTAAAAGTAAGCTTTTTCATTTTTTCACTATTAAATTCTAAGCATTTCAGAATTTAAATTTTTGTGAAAAATTCTATTCTATTACGAATTTCCGTCAGTTAAAATTCTCTCATCTTGGATAACTAACCATTATTTGTTCATCTCCAAAGTCGATCCACAAGATGTTTGGAGAGGTGTCGCCAGTTGATTTAAGACATTCATAGGAGTAATGCCACAACAGTTGTCCCCCACTCTGTCGATTAACTGTAGAATCTATATAAATAGTCATTTAGACGAATTGTAGACTCTGAGAAATCACACAAATTTGCTCGAGTAGGCTTCCATAAAAACATTGGTATTCATCCAGATTATCAAAAATTTTAAAATAGGTCATCAAGGAGAGTGTATTTTGCTGAATTATTCAGTATTAAAAAAGTGAACGACTTATAAAACTTACTGGTTTGATTTTGACCTTGCTTCAAGTTTAAACTGATTCCCTTCTCAAAATGCAAAGTGAGCCGGCTATCCTTGCCGTTCCACCGACAAGAGACAACTACCTCCTTGGCAGACTCAACGGACTCATGAGATCCATCGACGATCGCCTCACACCAGGCGTTATAGTCCATCGGCATGTACACGCCGAATGTGTGCATTTCAATGCCAAATTTGCTGCCTAGTAAAAATACATTTTTCAGAACAATAATCACTTAATGAACTGAAATTAACTTTTTCTATATGAAAGATAACTCTTTAAAACGTATGACAACGGTGAACTAAATAGCTCAAGGGTTCAAGGAAAAGAACTTTTTGGTATTTTTGTCCAGAAATATGAATTGTATCGGCTAGTTACAGGATTGATTTATAGTATCTTGGTAATAATCATTCCTCAATATGGCCAAAAGATCTCGCGAAGAAAAAGAAATGGGGCATCTCATTTTTTTGGTTGGTAGAGGGATTTTTACATTAGTTTAAAAATATAAAATAAATTTGAGTCTTTGTTTTTAGCCATTCGTATAGCATACCGAAATGTTTCGAACTTAAAACATGTCTTGGCAATGACATCTATACTTTTTCGAATATTTTATCTCACATAATATCTTCTTGAAATTGTAATTAATGTATGAGTCGCAAGGTCGTAATCTACATGTTAATCGTGGAGGCAAAAAATGTTTTTCAGGTAATTTTCATTTGTTTTACTTCTAAAACGACCAATATAGATTTTCCAATATTTTACCATCCTCCAGAAGGATTTACCAGAAGTGTAAATTGGGCAATTAGAAGTTACTCAAATGATCTACACAACGTGGGCACGGATTGATGAAGAAACTATTGTGAAGTCGTTTGAGGAAGGAGCAATTAGACTTGCTGAAAACAAGAGCTTGAACAGAGGTTATTTGTCAACCCTCAGTATTTAAATAAAGATATCTTCAAGAATAAAATAAAACCTTTTCATATCAAACAGTAGTACTGAAACCATTGAGAGTAGGAATATTGGGGAAAGAGGGTGTTAGGATCGATTTAGGGAAATGTATTACATCACCATATGTTATGATAAGAGTTTATCCACAAAACTCAAGCCCTTTTTTGCGTTCAAGTTTTAACTCTGGGATAGAGATTTTATTGCGCTATACAGTCATTATTGTAATTAGTCCTCCAAATTTTCCTACCCTTACCACGGGAGGTACAGACATTTTGGTGGTTTAAATATTTTTCAGAAACAATAAAACTTCTTATTTTTAAAATTGGACAGAAAAGGTGTTTCAAAAGCTCGATCTAAAGTTTTTCTACTCATTAGTAGTTCTTAACTTTAAGATAATTGAAATTATAGGATGGAAATTTATTATCTAATTCGTATTCAGAATCCTATATTAATCTTAAATCTGTAAGATAAGGATATTTTTTTCAAAAAAATTATACATAGTGATGGCAAACGAATCTTGGGACTTTCAATCAAGAGTCTTGATTCAAGACGAGTGAAGTAAGTTTCTAAATATATTCCCTGAAACAAGCCTCTATGACTAAGGTTTGTTTGCTTTGTGTGTAAAAAAGGGGATCAGCGATTTTTGTGTCCCAAATATTTCATTTTGGTGTCACCTTATTTCTACCTCAATATCTTGATAATATGCATATGAGAATTTTCTTTTTCATTTAATACATTTTTCATAACTTTATCATTGGTTTTAATAATTAGGTATATTTAGTGATAAACCATCATACTACTCAAAAGGTAAGGGTAGGAAAATTTGGAGGACTAATTACAATAATGACTGTATTTCAAAAATTTTTGAAGATAGACTGTAGGAATTAATATCTCATCGCAATCTATTACCATTTTTATTGGGTCATCAGAAGAAGTTTACACCAAATCAATTACTGTTTCGTCTGGAAAATTTCATTGTAGAAAATCTTTGTACATAATTCAAAATTTCCTCGAATCACTGTAGCCTTGAGAATTAGATTATGTATCATGATTGTAAGAAATATTCTGGTTGATTTCTTCTTCAATAATTTCGGAAAATATTGTTTTTATCGCTGAGCGGTATTTTCTCTCTCTTGATTTTCAAAACCTATTTCAAATTTGTATCTTTTCATGAAGCTTCTGTACCATACCAAATCTGCTCCAGCCACTTCAATAATTCTCTTTCTAGACACTGAATGATTCGAAGATTTGATCTCCACTGGTAGATCCTTTCAAGGGCTGAAGAATTCTTTTCTCTGCGTTTTTTTGACATCTGTATTTATCTTCAAGAGTTTTGAGGTTCTTTTAATCAAAAGATTCGTCATATTCCATAAGAATATTCTTCTTTTCCAGGAGAGAAAGTCGTGTCGTTTAATAATGAGAATTGGGGGAAAGAGGGGTAAACCTTGGAAAGATCTTTTGATCGTGAATACATTTTTAAAAAGTGCTCCAAAATAAATACCAATAATGAGAGAAGAATAGATGACATATCGATTGATATGTGGAGTGAATGATATTTTTAGACAAATACAGTATGAGGAAACAATCCATCAGACAACCAACAAATGCTGTATTATTGCATGCGGTTGTGGACAGTTATACTCTGAATTGATTTTAATCTATCATCAATTAAATTCTCTAAATCTTTAAAAATCAAATTAATTCTTGATCAAAAATCTGAAAACAAAGCTTATGAGAGCTTGACGTTGATTGGCTAATGAAGGTTTGAAAGTATGAGTTTCTTTAAAAATCTCTCACTATCAAAGGACGCCAAAAAGCATATTTTGAGATGTTGTTTCTTATATCAAGCTGATGATAAATAACTTTTAAATACTCTTGCGTTTCATCTCTGCCCAACAAGTGTTCTCACACTAAATATTTTTCTGTATTTCTCTGCCCGACACAAAGGGATTGTTCGAAGGATTGTGTGTCAAATTTGCAAATTTAATAGGAATTTAGATGAATAGATTCTAATATTCTTTCATGCAGACATTCAGAGAATAGTGACTGATTTTTGGAGATATTTTTCAAAAGTCTAATTCATTGTTTTGAGTCATAAATACTCGAAATAAAGGTGTATTTAAGAAAGTTAAATATGAATTTTCTCGAATTGCGCCGTTTGAGAATTAATCAACGGACTGCGTATCAAAAAAAGAGAGGTAAAACCTAGTTTTAATTTCAACTCATAATTGAAAGGAGATCGGAGAAGATATATTGACCAGCGAAATCTTCTAAGCACATCAAAATCAAATTTACTTTGACTAACCGTAAGACATTAACGTCAGAGAATGCGAAAAAATTGTATACTCAATCGTAATTTGTAGAATGGAAAGAGAATAGACTACGAAAAGATTAACTATGGAAGTTTTAGGCAGCTGTGATATTCTCGATATCATGAGAAAAAGTGGACTTATCACTACTGTACAGAATAGTACACCTATGCGTATTTAATAAATGTTGAGACATATTTTCCGATAATTTTCATCACATTTTAATGCTAATGAGGAATTCTCAAATATTCATGCATTGGTTAGCACTACGCTATTGCGAATGAAAAAGAGGAGGAGAATCTATATGGTGGAGAGAATTTATATTTCACAAAAAGTACACATTGTCTCAAAAATTACCTCAGATAAAAAAAGTTGCTTTAAACTAGAAAGCCTCAAGAATGTTTGATGCTCCAGTAAAAGTGTTATTATTTATGCTATACATTTTCCCATTAACAGCAAGTAAGCAAATACTTCAAGTTTAGTCTGAAAAGCTTGGAAATGCAAAAGAGAAGCATTTTCTATACTTTGTCATGCTTTCAGAGAGGAAGGTGATCTTTCATTAGAGTCTTTCACGTTGATATTTCACGATCAATATTTGACAGATGCCTTTCTTTCATTAATTTGAAAATATCTTTTATAATTAGTACACCAGTAAGCCTTTTTAATGCTCGTGTTTTAGAGAGAAATGGTACCCTAATGTTCACTCATCTAAACTATTTTAAAAGTTTAAAAAGATTTATTACATGTAATTATCGAAGCCATTCGAGATTGATAATGAGATGATATGATCTGTAACACTCGAAAGAGAGAGAGAGAAAGAGAGTTGGTATCTGTGATTTTATGGAATTTCCGTTCAAAAGATTTGTTCGAATACTGTTGATTACTTATCTAAATAGAGGATAATGAATAGTGCTAATTTTAAACAGACCTGTCATTGCTTAATTGATCAATAATTCAAGTAATGATCTTTCAATAGCATTTTAAACAAGATCTCCCACGTCTTATAAATAGAATTATCGAATTTTCAAAATTAGGAAAAATCTCATCTTATTATATACGTCTATATGTTGTCGATTTCCTGCTGCCAAAATGAAAAATCCTACTTTGCGATAGAAAAAACTAATTTCCGTCTCAAACTTTTGCAACGTACTCTCTTAACAGAATACCATATATTGAAAGTTGAAAAGACGAACAATTTGTTCACTTAAGATAAAATGAATCTTTGAGTGAATGAATGTTCTAGTAATTAAAATTTTATTTCTGAAATAAAGAAGTAGTATCTAAGGAGAACATAACTCACGCAATTCAAATGAATCTTACCAGCGGGGAGTCATACACAGGATATGAATCTTGAGGAGATAATAAACATAGAAATGTTATCATTTGTCAGAGGAACGTCAAGGTTTTGGGTAACTCAACCATAGACTTGTAGAACAAAATATCTAAAGTTACCAGACGTTGTAATCCAATCAGATTTTTCAAGGGAAATAACCTTCGTTGCAAGATCTGTTTACTTAAAAGTTGATCGGAAAATAGTTCTTTAGAAATAGGTTTCATCTGAATGAACAAGAATAAACAAGCAGGAGCTTAATGCATTCAAATTGCCACGCTTATTTTCAGACTTGATGTAAATATATAAATAGGTGTTTCAGAGTTTAACTTCCTCTACTAGGATAGACATCTTGAAGAGAGAATCAGATACCGTGGACATCTAACCCAAATATGGAGGACTTAATAAGTGTTTAATATATATATTTAATTTATCCCATAGGGAATAGTGTAATCAAAGTGGGAACCCACCCAATCGCTTGCGTCGTATATGACATAAAATATATTTTTTTCTAGAAAGATCTACAAAACAAATTAAATCATTAAATTCACACTTTATGAGGTGGAAAAAGTATAATTTTCAATGAAGAACCAATCATATTGCGAAGAAGCTCTCGTGTGACATGAATCATAGTCTCTGTTTCACTTAGTAGTACTAAGTTAGTATAGATTTACTCGGGTTGGTGCGTGTGTAAAAACGTTATTTAGCCAATAAAATTACTTCTGCTGCTGCGAACACGTGGAAAAAGTCCGTAATATAGTTTGAAACTCTGAAGACGATAGAATCCTCGTACGGAAAGCTGAATTGCCATCTGAACATGGATTTATCCGTAATTCATAGAAATTATTCGAAATTAATTCCAATTCTAAAACAGTTTGAATCATCTAATTCGAGAATGTAAGACTGCTAAAAGAGGATTACCGCTCTCGAATTTGAAGTAGACCCTGCTTGAGTTCAAGATTGTCTCTTGAAAAGAATATCAAAGAATGATATCGAAGCCTTAATACAAAAAGAGAATATGAAGCTGTAGGTTTGTCA
>JJOG01005279.1:0-18424 GCA_000715275.1 Gyrodactylus salaris
TTGTCGAAGTCTTTAACTTATTAGGAAAGAATGATTTGCCTTTCTAATGAGCCATTGCTCAATATCGTGGGTAAATAACAAGTGGTTTAAAAAAAAGTGAAAAATTGGCATTACATAAAACGCAGTTACTTTATGAACGACCTAATCATTAGTACACGTTAAGAGGTTTACTCACCAGCATAAACTGTAAAGTCGGAGACAATTTTGCCATTGCTCCTGATGATATTCGAGGGGAATAGAGCGTAGCATTCCTTCTCGAGGGAATCGGACCTTGAGAGACTGTTACTAATGAGCAGGTTATGATTAATCACGAGGAAGTTTTCATCTCCAAACCTATTCGAGCCGGACTTGATAAAGTCATTAAAGTTGTCAATCAACTTTTTCAAGTAGACTATTGAATCCGCAATGTTGCAACGCTTTAAATTGGACAATTGACTGAGGTCCAAGTTGTTGATCAGCCTCGCGAGTGGTATCCAATGCCACACTATCAACAGTTCTAGATAATAGAGGATATTTGATTAATTGCTTTCTGGATCAAGTCGATAAAATTATAGTTAGATTAGAAATTTATCGGGATATTTGTATTGATTAGATACTTGCCTTGGTTCTGCTGAAATTCCCACGAAGAAACGTAGATATTTTGGGCATCGTAGGCGTCACCAAAGGTCTGATTGCATTCGGGAATCTGGCAGTTGCTGGACAAGTAGGAGGCATGATAGATGACGAATCTCTCGATAGCGAGAATGATACGAAACTGCTCATTGTCTCCATCACCACTTATGAATGAGGCGATCGGCTTCAAGCTGCTCGTAATCTTGTGCGAAGTGACCTTATTCAGGCGGTCGTTGAGGTTTAGATGGAAGGTGGGGTTCTGGTTGGGCGAGGAGAGCCTTAGGGCGCCCTGTTCTGCGAGCACTGTGCAGAGGTTGAAGCTGTAACGACGATTCAACTCTACTCGATCACCTTCCGTGACAAGGCCGATGACTGTGTCCTCGCTAGAGTTGAAAGCCAGCCAGCGTGGGACATTTTCATGAGTAAAGTCTAGCAGATTTAAATATTAAATATTTATTTAAATTGTAATATGAGTTAATTATGCTAATCTCAAAAAATGTGCTTGTAATTCAACTCGAAACAGAATCATTTAAATGGACAACAGGAATTACGGTTGCTCACCTTCGTTGCATAACATGAGATTTTGTGAGAGCCTTTTTCGCTCTATCGGAATCTTGAACGGTATCCCGAGTACAATGTTCGTATTATTTGGTACAGTGTAGAGGGATGATTCTTAAAAGAGAAACAGTTGATTAATTCACGACATTTGAGTGGTTAATGATAGATCCTTTTTCCAATGCATGCCCAAATATCTTCGTAGCAGAAATAATATAATTTTCCTATAAATCTTCAAAGGACTTGAAATTGCGTGCCAAAGATTTATCCTCAAATCCTTGGAAAAGTTTACCAACACCCAATCACATAAGATATTGCTACATGGCAACATATAATTTGGAATCTAGTACAGAGATTAATCGATAATTTGTTAATTCCCAGGATAAAGGTAGTTAAATCCTTAATAATTTCAACATTTATTCCCAGACCAATCAAACAATCTTTGACGTGGATAGTTTAGATCTAGAATATAATGAGCAAATTATTCATATTCTCTGCTTGGGTACGGTGTGAAGGATTGTTTTCAAATCAAATAGAAAATTTCTTTATGTCATGAGGATTCGACCAACGCCAAGAAAACAAGCGGACCACGCCTATTTAATAGAGCTACAATGTTTTTGAGAAAGAAACTGGAATATTCTAGTTTTCTAAAGTCACTCACCAAATTGTGACCTAAGCGGGCATTGTCCCCCATGGATGTCCCTGCGTTCGGTTCTCTTCAATTCTTGCGGCGAGAAGATGTCTCTAATCTTCTCAAAGTCATATTTGTTATTAGGGGACCTCTGCCAGGAGTTGTTGATCAAGGCGTCGATTTTGCTCATTTCATTCAACTCTAGAACCTCGCAAACCCTCTTGGTTTCTTTCTCATCCGCCTTACTCATGCTGACGATGATCAGCCAGTCAAAGGTCATTGTGGTCCTCGCTTTGAGGAAGACCGGGAGGTCGTTGACAAAGTCATTTCTGCCAATTGTGTTGCAGCTGGAGAATAATTGAATCAGTCTGACATTGGAGACATCCAGAGTCCTCGGAGTGGAGAGGGAAATGAGCTTCAAGAGGCCGTTGTAGAAGCGATGAAGTAATTCGAGATTACATGTGTCATCGGAGTCCTTAAGTGTCATTATCGTTCGATAATTAATGAGGAGAGTGTTTGTCCGATCGAGTCGCTTTGTTTTTATTAGTAACTCGAGACGAAATGCATCGGAAGCTGATGTTAGGACGTTAAAACTGTCGGAAATAATATAAATTACTTTATGAAAATGTTATTGAATTTCGTCTCAAATAGTGAATAAACAAGGACTTGATTGCTTACCAACTGGTCAAAAATCCTGTTTTCCAACGATCAATTTTTCTTTAAAAACACTTGAAGTTTTTTAACTTACGTAATTAATGAAGTCTCAGAAAATTGGTTCAACTCAGTCACAAAGGTCAACCGAGACAAGTTGAAGAAGGTTACAAGAACATTTCCTAAAAGAAAGATTAGATATACCTTCAATTAGAGACAAAATGATAGCTGTACTTACCAGCTGTCCTATGCTCAATAGACTTGATGTATTTCGAATTGATTCCAGGGAACTTGGTACCAATTGGATCAATTATCACGTGTAGCATGCCTAATGAAGTATAATCAATTTATTGATTCAACCAAGAACTAGTCTTTCTACGATTCTCAAGTTGATAACTGTTCAAGAGACTAAACACTGTTCAGTGAACAGTTAAGTCTAGTTCAACTCCCAAATATTAATAATGAAAAACTTATTTCTGCTTACCAGCTTCAGTTTCAATCGTTGTACGCTCCTTCAGTGCATGCGGTTCTTCGACTTTAATCGTGAAGTTTGCTGTGGAGAAAAATTATTGTGTCATTGAAGACTATTTCTAAAGCTAGATATCTGAAGCTTACCACACAATCGTGTTGACTTAATTTCCGTGGCATAGCCGCAAATGCTGAAGCTGAAAGAGCCAACTCCCGGCTTTGCTTCATCCGGCGAGAAGACTACTAAGGAGAGGTCCTTGTAGAACTTTATCCAATCAAGCGGGTCTTCGTTCTGGATGAGATCCTTGGCTGGATGAATGGCAATGTTGCGATCGCTCTGTGAGACCTTATCGATGTAGAAAAGGCTCAGGTCCGTGTAGAGACCTGCCTTGCCGATTTGCATTTTTCCAACTTCGCCTTGTCGGATAGTTAAGTTGCTGACGTAATTTTCCAACGGCTTCTGATATAGCGTCTCAACACTCTTTTGGCTTTTTCGTCTGTTAAAGAATACGTTTTTTAAATATTACTCTGACTAATGCTAATTTATTCTAATACCCTATGTGTTCAATAGTATGTGAGGTTATAGGTTAGAAGGGTTCTCACGAATAAGATCCAGCGCCATTCATGTATGATCCTTGGTTCATATAACTAATAGGAATGTCATCGTATGGAATTGAATGTGGTTTATTGCCTCTCTTAGATCGAGAGAGGATATTTTCATTCTTGATAAGTGGATTCCTCTGTCTGTATGACGCATGAATAGAGTTGAGGGTTGTCTGTACAAGGAACCACCGGGTGTCATCAGCTTCCCTTTCAAAGACTTTTAATATTTCCAAAACGTCCTTCTTAATAAATTCCCCTCTGTCGATGATACAGACCAGAGTGGGACATTGGCTTGTATTACATAGCTGACTCTCTTGAAAGGGTCGAATGTTGCCAAAGAGCAGTCGGAACGGCTCCCTAGGATAAATTGAGATTAGTTAATGCCGAAGGGGGATCATGCGTCAGTTCAGAGCCTCTCATGCGATCAAGCGAGGAACATGAAATGTTAGTAAGCAATCACCGTAATCCGTAAGCAGATATTATATACGCAAAATCATGGACAATTTTAATTTGTGCATTATACCAATAAAGCAAGCAATTATTTACCAGTGTATCTATAAAATCAAAAAAGGCCTTTAATCAATTTTCTTTTTGCATAAAGGATATTCTCATTAGCAGGCATATTTTTCTAATTAGATAGGCGTCATAAACTGATATATTTTGATGAATTATTGAATAAATACATTTGACACTCAATCTTCCAGTGTATTTGACGAAAAGGTTTGGAGCAAGAATGCATCAAGGCAGAAGAATGGCATCAGAGTAATCTCTTTCCGTTCTAATAACTCCAAAAGAATAAACCTTCATCGTTGAAATAAATTATCTGAGAAGAGAAATAGTGGTGGTGGGTAAAGTTTCAATTTAAATTTGGATTTCTACAAAAAGAGAATTAAAATGATTCATCAGGAATATATTAAGTAGAGGCAATTGTAGTGGAGCAATTTCATGGCTATAAAAAGTTGTCCTTAATTAGTTGAGTAGATAGTTGTTGGAGCCAAAGAAAGTAATATTCAGATATATCTTAGAGAGATGACATTATACAGTTTGTAACAATTCTAGAGAGAAGAAATACCTCTCCTTGATAAAATGAAGAGTCTCAGTAAGAAAAAACATTAGTAAGGCAAATGCATTTTTATCTAATTGAAATGAAACCTATGAAAATTGATTTCATCCATAAATTAAAGGGTTATTATCAAAATCAAGTGGAGGGGTAGACATTATTATTACAACCTATGGGACAGTCCAAGTTGAAATTATTATGAATAAGTGGAGTTTTAATTTTCGTAACAAGTGTAGATGTTGTTTATTTATCATAAAATATAGGATATACCGATATTATCATAGATATATCATAAAAAGGTGAAAAACTCAAAATAATAATCTGATAACTGATGATATAAAAAAGTTTTCAGGTCTTGAAAACTGTCTGGTAAAAATATGCGAGAGCATTATTTGTAAGTATAACTTATCGACCAATGAGATTGCTTCAATTAGACATAGGCTGAGTTTTTCACTTTTTTTATGATAATATAAATTAATTTGATAAATAAACAACATCTACACTTGTTATTAATATGAAAATTAAAACTCCACTTATTCATAATAATTTCAACTTGACTGTCCCATAGGTTGTAATAATAATGTCTACCCCTCCACTTCTATGTAATCTCAATAGTTTTTCTAGTTTTATTCAAGAAATAATCTTACATAGCTTATGAACAAAGATAGATAGCGATATATCTGGCCTTCTACTCATCAATCTTTACAACATTTCCTTAATATGAAGCCATTTAACTATGCCTCAACCACTGGATTTAGTCAGATTCTCAGGAGAAAGCCTCTTTGGTTGGCCAGCAAAGAAATTCTCAAACTAATGAAATCTCACACACAAAAGTACATTGGTCTATTATGGTGTATTGGATGAGAATATATTGTGTGTTCCTTTTCTCTTCCAACAAGAATTCCTCAAATATTATCAACTTTTTTAATTATTCATAACGTCACTGTAATTTATCCTAAAATAATCGATGGTTGTATAACCTCTGATGATTGCATGTTGAGAATATTTTAGCGAGAAGAAAGGACTCCCCATTCACAGTGCATTCAATTGATTTAAATTCGTTTTTTGCTATGAGAACAATTCCTCAAACCAGAGAGAGCAGCTTTTGAATTGAAAAGGAAGAAGAGTTAAGATTGAGTGCATTGGGAAGACGATTAGTTACATGTTTACAAAGGGGATTTCTCAATCTCCAAATTACCTGCTTCTTAGAAACGTCTTCTACGTGTATTGACTAGGGACTTGTTTATAGCGTGATAGATCAAGTTTCAGTAATTAATATTAAATATTAATTAAAGATTTCTCTTCTCTACAGATGAAAAAGTTTCCACAACTGTTGTAAATCCTATTCATGATCCATGTTGAAAAGCTTTTTGAGCAATTTTATGTTAGAGGTAAGGATTTTCATTCATCCAAGTATCGGATTTCTCTGATTTCTAGAATTTTTTTATTATGAACAAGGTTTTACCTCTCGCACTTCGTTGCAACTTTTTTGATACGGAGTCCGTTGATCAAATCTCAAACCGTAGATTCTCTTAAATGGCGCCATTCAAGAAAATTCATATTTAACTTTTGATAAAAATCAGTCACCATTCTCTGAATGTGTGCCTAAAAGAAGATTCAACATCTAGATAGATAGATATTAAATTTACAAATTTGACACACAATCCTCCGATATATTTTGAATTTGAGTTTATAGCCGACTCTAGCACTATTCGGATCCACATGAGGGGTTATTGCTAGAAACACTAAATTACTCAGAAGAAAAAGTGCATTATTTTGTGTATTCATGAAAAGTAGTTTTCTAGGATAATTTGATAACAAAAATGCTTTCTTGCCTATTGCACTGATTTATTGATTCTGCTCTCTAACTCGGCAATTCACAGTTATTCGATTATACACACGGAAAAGAATTTCCTCTGATAACATTAATTCAAAGAAGAAAACTTTTAAAGTCTTGTGATAAAACTCGAGGTTCAATCGAACTGTTGTTGATAAAGGCAATGCTTGTTATTTCAGCTGATAGTGTAGAAGAAGTGAAATAATCTCAGTTTTCATCCCCAACCAAGTCATCTTGTTACATAATACTGTTATTATGAAAAGAAAAAGTTTAATAAATACACACACATAATTTTTGGGGAGAAATAAAAGCTTCTAGAGCAGAATCACTGAGGTGTACAGCTTTTCACCAGTGTGAGGTAAAAGTTCAAATTATAAGTAGAGCAAAGTATGGGGAGTTGACAGAACAAGGAGTAATTTCATCAGTATTTCGTAGCCTTAATTTATTACAACAAACTCTCCTCACTTACTAAGAGATAGAGGGAGAAATCAATAAAACAAATTGAACACACACAGAAATATCGGATATGCGTGAAGACACGATATGTGTATGCAATAGTTGAGTTGTATATAATCAATGAATCCAATAATCTATCTCTACTCTTCTACCCCTTTCAAGTCTCCTATACCTGTGTTAATTCACCTGCTCATAACCACCCCCCAACCCTTGCCTCGATCAAAATGAGGTCATGAGTAATAGGAAAAACAATAGGAATTATCTTCTTTCAGAAAGTGAAGTAAAGAGGAAGATGGGGGATGAGGAAAAGAGTTTGCACACAATACTAGTACATCGAGGATATATGCAGTCTTTTGCAATATACATATATATATTGTGTTTATGGCAATTGGGGAGAGAGATGGTGTGAATTTATAAACTTTAGAAAAAAAATGAGAGATCAGTAGAGACATACACACTCTTTGGATTAAGAGAGTATAAAAAATAGGAATCATGAAAAATTTATGGACAATTATCTCATCTGAGGACTGAAACAAAGAAGAGTAGTTTACTTTTCGCTTGAAGGATAGATTTAGGTCAAAGGAATTTGATTGGCTATCAAATTTGGGGACAGTCACATACTAGGTTGATGAAGAGATTTCATTGGTTGTTGTTTTCTGATTGGAATAAATATGCAAAACTTGCATAACCAACAGTTCCACATGCAAGTTTAATTCAAGGACCTCAGATACTTGAATAAATAGAGGAGTATGTCTCTAACTCTCTGAACGAGATTAGAAAAAGAAAATTAGTAAAAAAACGATTGCTTTAATCCCTTCCAAATTGATTCGAACGAGCGAGAGAGAGAAGGATTTCTTTTCTCAAAATTATGCTGAGAACTTGGATCAGCTATTAGAGAGAAGAGAATTAATTGCAGATAATAGAAGTAATCCTTGCTATTCAAGTTATAAGTTGACAAGATAAGCTGCAAGATATAAGCAATCAAAGTGAAATCCTTCTTCTTAGTCAATGAATTAGAAGGCCCCTCAGGATCCCTTGGAATCAACAGTTTGAGATAATAAAAATTTATATCTAAATTGTTAATGGACTTATTCAAATGTCTGTTGCAAGTTTGGAAGGAAAAGTTGAATGAACATTTTTTACTACAATTCATTCAAAACTACTCTCTCTTATAATGTACGTTTTTCCAATTTAAAAGAGTTTAATTGCTATCTCTTTTTACAGAAGTAGTAAGTGATAATCACTCTTTTATCGCCAATCTCTTTATCAATATCCCAAGATCCATGATATTTCTCCATTAAAAAGAGAATTTATTAGAATTAATGGGCATGTAAAGAGAGAAATATCTCTGTCATTTCTTTGCCTTCAGGAATCAACAGATACAAAAGGAGAAGCTAGCATACTCTATCAGGACTTGCTATCTACGTCATCTACAATCTTATCTAGAGATCTGAGCAATATCCCTATTAGACCCCTGAGAATGTTGAATTCGTTTCATTGAATTGTTGATTTTTTATGATTGGATAAGAGATAAAAAGGTGTTGAACCAATCAGAGCAGGGCATGAACTTTTTATATAAAGGGGTGAGAGTGATGTGCTTTGTGTACTAAAATCGGTTGTGCAGTGATTTCCCTATCCCAATTCACCGAAGTCGAAGTTGACAACTGAAGGAGAAGGTGATTGTCCCACCTTCGAAACTTCTTGTCGATCGCCCCCCAGTCCCAAGTAAAAATCCTTGAAATATACGTATTGTGACGCCCAGTAAATAAGTCAATTTTTTCCTCTTCTTTTCTTAGGGCTACTTCTGAAGCGAATTATCTTTTATTAAAAAGTATGCATCCTTAATGAAAATGATACTGAGATAACTAGATTATTAATTACTGCTAAGTAGGAGTTACTTAATTAAGCAAGATAGAAAATTATAATCCTTGGAAGCTGTCCACCTAGGTACACACTGACGATTCCAATCATGGACTTTTGCTTAAATTTTCTTTCCTAAACCAAAGCAAAGACAACTGAAAAACTAGAGAGGCTACAATACGTATTCCTATCAACTTGTGGTGGGTACACAAGCCGTCACAGGCTCTTGGAAAAGTTCAAACTGTTCCCAATCTGGCTCAGAAGACTTTCATCAACTTTTTCACTAACGAAGAAAACGAACGCAAGCCTTAGACATCAGCACAAGACTCGAAACCAACAAAGATACTCCTATCTCCGAGAGGTTACATAAAATCTGAAATGTCCTAAGCAGATCAAAAGCAGCCTAGCTACCATGAGAACAAAGCAAATTTGTTCAAAACTATGGCCGGCCGTAAATAAGCACCTACTTTTCAATGAGCAAACTATGACTTTGTACAAACCATTTACAATAAATCGTTCTATAATAAACAAAATGTTAGCTTGAAAAGTATGAGAATACATTTCTATATTTTTAACCTCAGAAAAGAGGTTTCGGGATTAGATTTTGTCAACAGATTGAGCATGAAAAGTAAAATCGATGTGAATGCTGCCTTTTTCATTGTTCAAGGACAACAACTGGAGAAGGGAATGGTCCAACCAATCCCGAAACGTCAGAAATTTATTCTATCAAAATGTATTTCAATCATATTCTGATGGAGATTAACGGTTTTTAAATCAAGTTAGCGGATGTTTATCCATTTCTCCCAACAGTATATTTCCAAGATTTTATTTCTTTTCTCAATGAGAATTGGAATTACTTCTTGTTAAAGACACACCTTTATTTGACAAGTTATCAAAACTAAATATCTAGAAATTTCCTATATCCTGAATTCATCAGTCGGAAATTGTGTCTTGTATTTTTTGAAGTTACGGTATGAAAAGTATTATCTAAGAACGTGATTTTAGGTCAAAGCCTAAATTTGATAACCATTGGAAGAAGTATAAAAAAGTGCCATTGCATTTAAATTATTCGAGAATCCTGAAAAATACATTATTTCATTCGGGGAGCCTTGTATGGTCAAAATGTGAAAAACTAGCCACTTACTAAAGACCATTAATTCTAATTGTCAATACACGAATGTGATCTAGAGTAGAGATTGGGGATAACCCAATATTTGATAATTTTTCAATTCCATTATTAAACTACTTCAGTACTGTTGAGTCCATAGAAAAGGTAAATATATATTTCAACTAAGAGGGTATATATCTATTGAGATAGAAAATGATCTTTATTTTACAGAGAGCGTTTAACTTGATGAAGGATATTGTGAGCATAGGTGAGATTACCCAGAGAGGGTAATGAGAACGCCCACGCAACATTGATTCTGGTGTATGTAGGAAATGTATCTTTGAGAATAGATGCAATACATAAAAAGAATTGAACGACTATTGAGGGAGAGATATATTTCTGTCGTGCTTTCCACAAGAAAAAGAGGATCAAATTCCAGATATATTTTTCTCCTAAATGTTCTTAGAATTTAGAAAATTTAACCCAAAAACTCGCAATTAATATAAACTCCGACTCACTCTAGATATAAATTTCCATCGGTAATATCCCAATGGCAAATGTTTTTGAACATTTCCAAAATTGTGAGGTTATTTTTAAATCCCAAGAGAAAATAAGGAGATTTATCGAGTGCTTTAATGAGAGATTGGTCTTTGAAAGGTTGATAGAGTCTCTTGACGAAATCCTCAAATGATTCATCTTTAAAGTCAGTTTGTCTGTCGATATTTGTGTTCTGAACTCGAGTTAAAATTATTAAAAGTTACCGAATCTCTAACGGAGAAGATGAAAACAGTTACTACGACAAGTAGAGTGAAGAACAGGCAATTTTTATTTCTATTCCAAAGAGGAATTCGACTGCTAATGTCGAATGACATTAACATTTCTACATTGCCAAAAAGTATTCGTTTCAAATTGTAGCAATTTTATACCGAGTTAAACAAATAATTTCTCAATTTCATTAAACTTTGGTTGTTTTAAAGGGTATCTAAATCGAATTTATTCCTTCATTCTTAACTTTGAGAGTAAAATTTAATGGATTTATCCTTGTAATGGTTAGGAGCTCGCCTCTCCAAATCCTGCCTGCAGTTCTCGCTTGGACTTTATTAATCATAATAAGCTCGGTTTATTTTGGATTCATGTAAATCTTGTTACTAATATCTTTAGTTGTTTCGAAATTTTTCCTCAATCTTACGTAAAATGGATAATCTTTGGTATTCAAATTTTCCTTCTCGCCATTGTATTACTTCTATTCGCAAGGACTACCTTCATGGATCCGGGTTATTATCCTATGAGTGAGCTTAAATTATTTTCTATCGCCTTTTTGTTCTCTATTTTCTTTTTCTTTGATACTTTAAAGTTTTAAAAACCTAAGATTAGCAAGAGTCTTCATATTGAACTTGATAATCAGAATATTTCCCAAATTGAAAGTTTTACATTTTTTTAAATTTCTGTAAAAAGAATGTAATTTTTTTTGCTAGTCTACCTCTTATCAAAATGTCTGATGTTCTGTCTTGATTTATTGATTTTCAAAAGAATCTTATAGACTTTCTGGTCAAAATTATGACGGGTCTCTGGTGACAAGAATCTCAAATAATCATGATTAATAAAAAATAGCCACTCTGATGAACGATTCTCATATAAAATAAACAACTATTTTAAGAAGAAAATAAATTAATAAGACTATCCTGAGGGGAATTTTGAGGCATCAAATTAAAGTGATTATTCTAAGCGAAATTTAAAATTTTGTCACATTTTTATCGTGCCTTTTGGAGGCTCCCAATAAGTTTTGTACTATTCTCTAATTTCATAGGTCGATGTTTAACAGCCAATAGTGTTCTAGATATTCTTCACAAAAATGTAATTAAGTATCGTGTAAACCATATCAGAAAGGTGGTTAGAAATGGGGGTTATGATCACCTTGTATACCGAGGTCAAGCTTTCATGGAAGTAGTCTTTAGCGAACTTGAAAAATTACGTCCAATTATGCTTACTTGTTCAACAGACAACTTAATTCACGATTATCACAAGAGCATGAACAAATGACATAAAATAAACTTGATAATAAAGTTGTCTCTCCAGCGCAGCTATGTTGAATTAAGAACGTTATAAAGGTCGTAATACATCTTGAAAATATAAAAATAAAGTTTTTTAACTCGGGTACACTCAGGTATATAAACACTGAACATTTTGTTATTTTTACTTAAGAATAATCTGCTCCCAAGGGGTTTACTCGCTATTAATATCTGGCCAGCTCGAAAATATCCCCTTTGTAGGTTGGTTTTCAGGATCAAAATCCTGATCTCAAGTTTTTGGGGAATCTTGAAAAAATTTCAAATCTATCAAAATTCATCCAAATCTCATGAATTGCAAAATAAAATTAAAAAGTTGCAAATTAATTTCAAAAAATTGCAATTTGTTTTAAGATTTTTATTTTTTGTTAGAAATATATGATGTTTCAAATTTTCTCCTGTAAACTGTTTATCAGCTCCAAGATAATGGTTCCACTCAGCCTCAACGAATTTCTATGATGATCTTTTGACGACTTTCGATCACGTGATACGTATTTTTTGAAGAGGATGCAGTATAAATGCAGAAGTTAGAAGCATGAATTCCTTAGGATACGCTGTTACATAACGACTCATTTCTATTTATGATTTGGAAATTTAGTCTTTCTTTATCTCTACAATCTCATACGAAAGTAACGATAATTTACCCTTAAAAATTGCATATAATTTTGGCACTAATCGATGAAATTAGGAGTAATTAGAACAACATTTAGTTCTATTTATTAATTTTATCAGGTTGGAAAAGTGCTAAATCGAATAGAAAAGTTTACGTTGAATAAAAATTGCAGAAGTTACACGGCCCAGAAAAATTACAAATGCAACTTTTTTTCCAGACACCCCAAGAACTTTTAAGTTGATTTCTCTTGGTAAGTTAAACGTAACTAAGAGAATAATGATATTTTCCCTCGAGAGTAGGACAGATCCGATATGAGATCAAATCCCCAATTAGTCTCAGTAATTTTTCTTGGAGTAGTTGAAAGCGAGATTTTTCTTCATTCTATCAAACAGCTTTTGACATCCCCGCTCTAAAGAGGGGCAAAGATCTGAGATTGGAAAACTTCTTAACCTTGAATATCCTAACCTAGCTACTGAAGATGAGTTGAATTATGAAGAAAAGACAAATTCTCCCCTCACGAAGGAATACGAAATAAAAGATTCTACAGTCAAGGTCAAATGGTGCACCACGTGCCAGTTCCACAGACTCCCGAGGTGCTCGCATTGCTCCATCTGCGATAAATGTGTTGACGTGAGTCTGCTCACGGTTCTCTCTTTCTCTCAGATCATTGATTGAATAGCACACAATCTCCGTATGAAATTAAATCACCAAACACCTACCCTCATTCAGTTAGATTGCTCTTGAATTAATATTATTTTCTTTCAATCGATTTCTCTCAGTACAGGTTAAAATCTAACAACGTGTCATTTTATTTGCCTACTGTAATTGCTTTGAATACGCAATGGAGAAATTAATTTTACACCTGTAGAATTCCGTCTCCAAAGAGTTATCTCTTCAATATAAGACCACCCCCTTCCCTGTGTCCATCGCCATTTTAGGCCTACTGATTCACAAGAAAGAGTGTTTGTAACGATAGTATAGATTAGTGCACTGCCTTTTGAAATAAGATCACGAGGAATCGCTTTAGAATGCTCAATTATGTGATGAAGAACTAATTCTGAGGCTATTTCTATCTTTCTTGTGCTTTAAATCTATCTGTTAAAAATCAAAATGACTGCCATCGATTTTTAAAGGTTACTGAATGGAAATATCGATATATTCTGTTCAAGCAAATTATTCCGCTCCTAAAGATGATCAGATTGTTTGGAAAATATTCTCCGTTTAGATTTCGAAATTCTGGATAATTTCTAACTAGATATCTCGCATCAGTCACATCTTCCTAACAGAAGGCTTTTAATTGAGAAAGTTTCTTCTAAAGGATGGCATTTTTCCTGTAGATCCCAAATATTACTCCCATCTCTCACAAAATCTTTAGATAGTCGAGAAAATCCCGGTTTAAGTTTTGGCGCAAGTTCAAATTAATTTCCAACACCTAGAATAAATATTTTTAATACACATTTCCTCTCGAAAAACATGTCTAGAATACGATTGTGCGCGATCTAAAATCAGTGCCCTCGTATAGATCAAGCACTATAAGGTCCTTTTCGTTATAGACCTTCGACCATCATTGTCCATGGGTGAATAACTGTATTGGCAGGAGAAATTACAAGTTCTTCTTCTACTTCCTGCTGACTCTCTCCTTTCATATGCTTTCAACTTTTGGATTTACTCTATTTTTCACGATAACCACGACCTACGAATTAACCAGCGTCCATCGGATAGTCGGCATCGTCCTGGTCATACTCATAGGACTCTTGTTCATTCCGATTATCGGCCTAACCGGCTTCCACGCCTTCATCATCTCGAAGGGGATGACGACGAATGAGCAGATCACTGACAAGTTCAAGAAGATGTCGAACCCCTTCGACATGGGCTTCTCCTACAATTGGTACCGATTCATCTGCTCTCCGCAGTATCCAATGTAAGCTTGACCTTTTCGCACTTTTCAGTCATTTTGAGGAAAATTAGCCCAGAGTATTTGTCGAAACGTGGCGTGAACCAGGATAGAGGTTTTGAGAGTTAATCAATCTAACCTTTTTCATTTTCATCAGATCGAATAATGTTGGTCGTATAAAGGTTTATTTAACTCATAACAAAAGTTATATTTAATGAAGCAATTCACAAGCAGTTCTAAAAACATTTTATAATCTTGGATATTGTGTTAGAAATTTCAAGTTCAAATTTCATAATCATAGCGTCATGTAACGAAATTAGATGTAGATTAACGTATCTTGAGTAAAAATAAGACTTGTCACTTATTTTTGAGATTAATCGTCAATTTAAATCGATTGAAGAGTACATCTTGAGAAGGATAAAAATGTTCATTGAGCGTGGATTATTTAAATAGAAAAATTGGGGCTTGAATCATGCTCTTTCACGCATCATATAACATTGTACATATTTGCTCAAGTTGCCAAAGGAAAGCAGTTATTGAAAATGAGGACAGTCACACACTAATCTTGATAGTGCATTAGAGTGGAGCGATTTCATTGGTTGATGACACATTTTTGTAAAAAATATCTAAACTAGGACCGTTATCTCCATTTTCTCTACGACTGACCGTTAGGACCGCAATCAGAAACTATTTTCCGGTCATTTCTGATCAGATCCCTAGAATTTTATATCCTAATTATATTAACTAATATTTCAACACCAATAAACCAGCTCTCATTGCGTCCTTGAACCTGAGTTCAATCATTCCAAGGAATAAGAAAGGAGCTGGTTTACCTCTTATACTAATCGTTACTCTCTTGTTTTCTCAATTTAAAGATTAGATTGAGAAAGAGGTTAAATCTGATATTTTCCCAGATTGCATCGGTATGACTACGATAAACCGAGGTTGGAGAATTTGAACAGAATAAAACGAAAGAAGTCAAACTGCTGCAGCCGCAGTGACGCTGAGTCGATCTACTCCGACAAGAAGTTGTTGAAGAATGAACTCTACGTGGACCGGAACCTCGCCGACGTCAAACTGGAGCCCAGAGGTCCCACGTTGAACTTTGACGAAGAGTTCATTGGTAGCGCTCAGGGCGAGAATAACTATCTGAGAATGACCCAGCCATCCGCCGTCTCAGTCCACATTCCCGATAGGTCTTCGTATTGCAATTTGAATGAAATACAAGAATATCAAAATCTCCTGAGCTATCGTGACCCCATGGAGGACTCGTACCTCGCTAGGTGCAGTGACCGATCCAACGTTAACAGTCTCAGAGTCATCCTAGCTCAGTCGACCAAGGAGCCCGAGAGACCCTCCAACGCCCACAATATGAAGCCACTCAAAGCAGGTATGCCATTTCTCAATATTAATATTATTAAAACTCAAAGTTCACCAAGATCAAAATTGACCTTAATATTTGCAATGTTGAATAAATATAGGGTTACTATCACTTTTTATAAGAGGGTTATAGATTATTATCCAAAACCATGGGATATGTTGCCAAAATATCACTAATAATAGGTGTCTTCAAGTTTTCATCATCAAGTATCTATTTTATCATAAAATATAGGTGAAAAGTGCTTTTAAACTATTGAGAATAATTCCACCATAAAAAGTACATGAGCAAACATTCAACTTTCAGTGGATAGCTTCTTATCTATGACTGAAATGGTACAATAGGGCTACCAAAAATATGACAAATTTTATGGGAAAAAATATACCTTTTTACCTTTCCGCATATGACAAAATGCTGTGGAATCCCAGCTGATAGTAGCATCTTAGTAAAATCATGGAATTTAGTATCCTCAAAGAGTCTAATATCTGTATGCGTGATGCGGGCCTCCAGTAAATCCATGTGTCGTTTTGTTTCTCTGTGTTGATCAATTAAGAAGCATTTTCTTCCATTGACAGAACATTCACAATGTAGTAACTTTTCTTAAACTCGTCATTGAACGACAGAGCATAGTCAACAACCTTCAGCGAAAGAACCCTTTTGATGAATGCAGAGGTCTAATATTATAAGAACTATTAATAATCTTGGCATAACAAGCCCTATGTGTTAGTAGGGTTAACCAATATTTTTACTTTTCAACAACTGTGGCATTTTTATGATTATAAACATTTCTTTATTAAATATCCAACTCATTTGTTCTCTAAAATTGGGTCCTGAACAAACTTTGAGAAATTCCTTGATAAATCCTTGAATCTCAGCCCTTGTCCTTGACCTTGCCTTGGTCTAAAAAGCTATACCCTATCAGGATATCAACGCTCAAGGCTGATCCAAATAATTTTTCGATGAAAAATTGCAAGACTTTTCTGACATTTTTATGCGAAAAATAATCTCGAAAAAGAAAAGAGTCTCTAACTCGTGAAAAGAATATCAAATTTTTGATTCAGATCACCCTAGTAATTGTTTATTTCGCAATAGTGTATCAAACTAGAATTAACACATTTGTAAAAGTTACTAATAATATAAAAATTCTCAAACAAAAATTGTCTTTACTAAAATTGTGAAATAAAATTTAAGCAATTAAACACTAGTGTGCAGATACTTGCACGTGTGCGCATTTTTAAGGTGCCTGCTTTGAACCCCTGTCATAATTTGTGTTTTTTCAATGTTGAGATTTCTTCATTCAAAATTTGTCTGAATTTTTAACGTGAAGCCAAAAGAATCGAACTCAATCCGTTTTTGTGAGAAGCAACCCAATGGCTTTGAAGAAGGTTTAGTTGAAAAAATCAGATCAATTCAATTATTTCTGTAAAATTTATCAAACTACAAATACGTACGTTAGAAACTCAATAACGTTAAAACAGTGAAAGATTAGTTAATTAACCCTCTCATATCTTTCCTTCTCGAATCACCTAAGAGTTGTATCGTAAGCAGTGAAAAAATTAAAGAGAAAATGTTTATCTTGTAATATTGATGAAAAATCTCGAAAAAAAAATTTCTTTGTCTTAAAGTATAACTTTCTGTTTATGAATGGAAAAACTCATTTCATTATTTGTCATGAAGTACGATCTACGAATCAAAGTCCTGGAGCTTGTGTCTCTCAACTATTCCAACAAGAAGATAAGTGAAACGCTTGGCATAAAATTGCACCAAGTCAAATATTATAAAAAAAGGTGGTCTTAAGAAGTCTGCCAATCAGCGAATGTATGGAGATCTTCAAGAATTCCTACATGACTATGATCGTCCAATAAAATGGACGATTCTTCACGAAAAAATGAAAACAACGGCTGAAAAATACAAAAGACAGATGGTAAGTTTTTCGTTCCAATCGTTAAAGATGCGTATGAAATGGGGAGAAAGTTATTCGAGGAAGTCTCCGTCAAGAGAATCGAAAACTGTTTCAAAGATTCAATAATATGGAATGTTGAACAAGTTTATAAAATGAAAAATAAAAAGAGTCATCATTGAAACCAGTCTTACTCATTTGTTTAGTCCAATCAGAAGAAGTTACGCAATTGCAGGGTCATTAAAGCAAACATTAATGAAACCCCTTTTTCTCGCAACCAAAAAGCAATTAAATAGGGGTCTTGAAATTGGGGAGAAATCGAGTTGGATTATAATCAATAATTATTGATTTTTGAAAGGGCGATTCGAGTTTAAACCCAAGTTGTATTGAGATTTACAAGATATTAGTGCATGTTTATTAGATGAATCGAAAGAGAAAAAAAGTGTGCATTAATTAGTAATAGTCTTGAATTAAACAATGATGCTCGAGAATTTATGTTTTATGCTTAAAAACCACTGTCCTACTAGTGAGTAGTAGTATTAACATAGTATGTCTAGACGGGTCGATTTTTATAAAGATTTATCTGGAGTACAATGGTGTAGTGGATTGTTCCCCAAGTCTAATAAATATGATATCTCATATGCCGTGTGTTCGATTCCGGTCTCCTCCCTCCTTGAAACAAATTTACTTTGTAAATATTTTCAAAACATTCCTCCCCCATTATAACCCCAC
>KL567127.1:0-12788 GCA_000715275.1 Gyrodactylus salaris
ATCTCTAAAAAATCTTCACAAGAACGATTTTCTGATTCATTCTTAAGTTTGTATCTGATAAAAGGATTGACTCGATTGCTTTCTCTTAGTGATTCATTTTAATCAGCTTGATATGATTCATGTCCTATGAAGACGCATGAACTTCGGATATCTTAGGAGGCTTGTTCCTTGGTAGGTATTTAAGAAAAAAGACTGAGGAGAATTCTCATTGTTTCATTTCAACTATGTCGTGCAGTACTCAGAAGCTCATAGATGTGTGCAGAATTAATAAAGTTTTTGCTAATTTTGACAAAATTTGCTATTTTACTTACTAGTGATCTTGGCTATTTAAAATGAACGATAAATCTTTGGTATTGTGCTATTTCGTAGAACAACGAATTTTGTGGATTTAAATAGGCATTTGCAAGTTTTTATCAATGACCACTTCAGGCCAAAAGATAATGTTAGCCGATGTGGGAGTTTGATGAGAATCGACGAAAATAAAGCCTATTTAATTAATATCAAAATGTGTGATATTCTATCAGTGATGGTTTTCTTTGAATACGCAAAGGTGAGAATGAAAATTTATTTTCTGATATAATGTTTTGTAAAATTGTGACTAAAAGTGAAATTTTTAAGACAACAAATGATTGTATCACATGGCTACTTGTAAGTAATATATATATATATATATATATATATCAAAACCAAGTGTATTAAATACACTGTATTTCTGTTTGATACACACACAGTGCATCCTTACTTCAAGTGCGTGGTTAATATTTTATAGATTCAAATTCTGTATAACAACGTCTATGAAATCCAGTTTTTCAAGAGGTCTCCACGTCCTTGAATCTCAGAAAAATAACTACGTTTTGTCAACGAATTGAAAATTTATTTTTCATGGTTTGATATATTTCAAGGCTAGTTTTCTATTGATACTTGTTTCAGCCAAAAATAGAAAGAAAAGTTTTTTTTAATTGTCTCCTTGATACATAGAGAACATTTGATTAGTTTCTTTTGAAGGTTTCTGACAAGCAGTCTATAGAGAAATATTTGAGTAGTTCTTCTGATGTTAGGTCGATTCATCTCAATCCGCAAAGATTTCGTCAAAGAAGAAATTTGATTCTTCATCGTGATAATGCATGACCTCACATATCTTCGGAATCGAAAGAAAAACTTGCTTATTTGGGACTAGAAGTACTAGAATATCCCACATATTCTCCAGATCTTGTCCCATCAGATTGGCATCTCTTCCGATTATTAAAAAATCCCATAGCCAGAAAATCATTCGGAAAAAATAATAAAGTTAGAATGGCCATCGATGAATACATCGCCTCTAAAGACAAGAGATTCCAGTCCCAAGGTGATAAACATGCTTCCATTAAGATGGCAGAAGACCATTGATTCCAATGGAGATTATGTTGAGATGAAATAATATTTTAAATAAAAGATATGATAGAAATAATTTCTTTTCCTAAAAGTGCGGATTGAGATGAATCGACCTAATAGAATTCATTTTTTCTAAAAGAAAATAAACTTAGTTGATCATTTCCATTTCTGGCGTCATTTACTGGCTATACCGAATGATTTTTCAGCCATTTTATAAAGGTTAATTACATGTATAATGTACATGTATAATTCTTCCCTTACATCATGACGGTATAATGTCTCTTGAGCAGACAGGTTTTTTGTCAAATTATTATTTTTCAGATCACACAGCTTCATCTACCCTCAAGCATACTGAATACGAATTCGATGATTAGTAGAAAATGTTTAATTTTTGTATTCGGAGTCAACCATGAAAGTTACTTGTGGAAAAATACAGACAGTAAAGCTATTTTTTCTTTCTTCTACTTATGAGTAGTGTGTTAGCGGTTTCTTAAATAAATTTATAACATGGAATTCGTATTCTGAATGCTTGGGAGCGCATAAAGATGTTCTTACCGAAGCATTCCCCTAGTATTTAACAGTATTTAAAATGAATTCTTTTACTGGCCCGAAAAAATAAATCCTCTCCGTTATTATTTGGTGTATTATTTTTTGGCGCTTGGTATGCTCTAGTAATATTTCTTTGATTAGCATTTTACTTATTTCTAGCAAAATAGTCAATATTCTGTCAGTAATTTCGGAGCAAAAATACACCGAAAAGTCAACTACTAAAATCGTATCTTTAACAGTTAGAAAGACATTTTTAGTGATTTAACGAGCAGTCATGTTCATAGTGGTTTATAGACAATTACCTTTATTAATTGTGATGGAAAGGTGATTACGAATTGTTTTATATAAATCATTAGGATTCTGACTCATATTGAAAAGAGAAACCCGGTCTTTATTTTTGACAAGGCAAATCTTCAAAAAGAATTCATACACTGGGAAAATCCACAATTTCAACTCTTTTGCGCCTCTAAGTATGAAGAGAGGTCTAATAATCTCCTTATGCAAACGTATGAGAAGAATCGTCTCAGAATCGGCGTTGGCAGAGGAAAGAGAGAAATTAATAAAGATGTTCACGTTCAATGGGTACCCCAGAAGATTCGTGGAGAAAACAATGAACAACATGCGTCCGCCAGACGATCCAATCCCAGAGCAAGCCGAGGAGCCAGAAAGCCCCCCTATTGTGGTATGCCTTCCCTTCAGAGGGGACAGTAATTCCTACGTCTTTAAGAAGAAGTTGACCGAAATCTTCAGTGAAACCTTCCCGGACCAAAAACTACGCATGGTCTATAAGACAACTAAATTGTTTAATTTAAGCACAAAAGACAAGCTGTCCCCAGTGAGATCGTCTTCGGTGGTCTACAAATTCAAATGTGAGTGTAGTGCAGAATACATCGGGCACACCACGCGAAGGCTAGAAGAGCGGATACGAGAGCATCTGTATTGCGGCAAAACAGCAATAAGAAGCCATATCGAGAGCTGTGAAAAGGTTGTTTCCCAAAAAAACTTTTCAATTTTATACAAAACTAATGGAAACAACTTGCTCAAACTTCAAAAGGCCGAGGCATTTTTTATCACCAAGGAGAAGCCATCATTGTGTATCCAGAAGAGGTTTGTCCGCACTCTAGATCTACCCTGGCCCAAAAGCCAACCACAGCAACAGATATCCCTTACCCCTCCTGACAACCAGCCGAGAAGGAAAAGAAGAAGAATTAGCGGTGACCAATTAATCACCGACTCGATTCAAACCCAATAATTATCTTTTACACTTGTATAATCTAACTCAATTATCATTTTTGTCTCCATGAAAAGATTTGAACCAATAGATTTATTCTAACCTATTTCTGTAACCTATATATTTGGAATGTATTGACGTGAACAGTATTCCCGAAATAAAGCGCTTATTGTCAAAAATAAAGACCGGGTTTCTCTTTTCAATATGAGTCAGAATCCTAACTACCTTTATCCTCATGATTTCAATATGTGATAAAGCGATTTTATGTATATTTTCTAAATATAACCTTCTGTTCAAAATAATTTGAGTAGTACAATTTTAAAATGATAATTTGAGCTTGATGAGGTACGAAAGCGTGTAAACCTGGAGCGTCAACAGACTCAACTTTGCTTCATGGTTATCTGAATTGGCTTTGGTTCGAAAGAAAATTGCTCATTTTTCCATTGTAATTCTGCTGTAAAAGATCATTTCTAACCTCTGTTCATTGTTTTTCAGATTTGGGTCATCAAAGTCCATTGGTTATTTTCACTATAGGTCAACTTGATTTAGATCGAATATCGATCAAATTCTTCATAAAGTAGGGTGAAGTCTCTTTTTAATGTTTGATTGTAACCCAACGTGGGCATCACAATACTTCAATATTGAGTTGCTAGGCAGAAATCAGGTTTTAATCAATTTCGGAATTCTATATTTCACTCTGCCACATGAAGAATTCTTACTGAACTGAAAATAAATTTTCGAGCAGAAGAAAATCCAAAAAGAAAGTATCTTTTTCCATTTTCTAGTTGTCGAAAAACACTAAAACGAAAAACTAGAAAAAGTAATCAACATTACCCTAAAAAAATGACATGTTCTTTGAGAAAGAAGCATTTATATCTAGAGGTCCAAACTTCTTAGGATACGCAGAAAATTGTCCTGGACCCTTGATTTCTCGTCGGCGATTGACCACAGGAGGCCATCTCAAGATGTTCAACTTATTGTTGTAATTGCAGCCCAAATCTTTGATATCAGCCATAGGACATAGCGTACTGAGGGAATTAAATGAAGCTTGGAACGAAGATCCTGGTATTATTATCTATGATTTGGACTCGTTAATCGTCAACCAAAACTTTGTGAGGACCTCCGAGGTTTATGATCGATTTGTCTAAGTCTAAGTCTAAAAGTTTACTTCAATGGAATCTCCGTGAAGAAGGTATCTTTATTTTCGATAACTCTACGACAATTTCCTAGCTATTCAACGCTGAATGAACAAGGAAATTAAATTCATTCAAAGCATTTACAGCAAATCAATTTTATTACAACTTGAATTGTAACACTGAGTAACAGAGTTGTGATCAATTCCGATAACAGAAAATAAAGCATAAAATTAAATAAGTAAAAACCTCAAATCTTTAACACTCCAATAAAGAACAACTTTTTAAACGGTCCCCTTATCAAAAAGAAGAGTAGACTTTGGAAATGGAAAAAAACATGAACAGAATCTAACTCCTCAGAAAAGAAAAACGGAAAAAGGACCAATTGTCTTGCGTTTAAATTCGAAAAGATTAACATCCCACAGAGTGAATGCTTGAGAGTTTATTTATCTTGCAGACTGAGTTGTAGTGCTAGCTGGAGTTCGGCCTCTTCTTGGCGCTGCGACTGGGTTTGTAGCTTTGCCAGTTCCTTGCTTTCACTCTCGGCCCATTTGAGTTGTTCCGACTCGGAGAGGATCTTATTTGGCGACTTCACCATGCTAGAGAGCGCTATGGCTGGTGGCCGTGGAGGGGCCGGGGCGAATTGAGTGGAATCAATGTTGGCGACTCTGGTGTCTGCTTTGATCTTGGGTAGGTTTTCGCCAAAGTTTTCCATTGAAAATGGATCTTTCGTGTAGGTTATAGACTGGAATAGAATTTATGGATTTATTTATGGGTGTTTTGAGCTTGACAAAACTGCATGTGCTCAGAGTAAAGCATGTTTTCATGGTGCCATAGGGATTAAAGTAAAAATGCTTACTTGTTCTTCAGTTTTCACATTGCTAAATGCACTAAATGGATCAGACGTCATAACAGGGATGTTTTGACGATTTTCCTGAATGAGAGTTGCGAATGGATCGAAGTCGTTGACTGATTTCTAAATAGGAAGATATTTTTTTCATTTGTCTCAGTACAAGTCATTGAAATATGTTTCTCTCTTCTGATTAGAGGGAAATATATATGGTAAGATTCATCCGGAGAGTAAATTCATAAAAAAATCCTTAAAATGACGAAAATAAAGATGCCTTTAGATAATTTTAAATGACTCTTTTGAGCATGTATGCAAAAATGCGATAAAAGCGCCCGATACACTAGAATTTCAATGAATTCATTTGGGTATATCTGTGTTCAGCGGCATAGTTATACCGAAATGAATGTATTAAATGTATTGAAAAACGAATTTTTCAGTCTAGGCAACAGAAACTCACTTGGAATAGATCAAAATTTTGATTTGTGGCCTTATTTTGAACTGGCATGGAGAAGGGATCAAAGGCGGCTTCTAGAGAAATTGTAAACAATTACATTTTTATCGCAAATTGTGTGGTCGAGGGTTAAGGATAAGATGGTCCAAACAATTTTCCCAAAACTCGTGGCTAGAAATGGTCTAATTATCTGGTGACAAAAGATTTTCAAAAAAACGTAAGCGGAAGTCAATGTGTTGATTCCGGAAAAGGTTTTTTTCATTGAATACATACTTGAACCATATTTAGGATTGCCATTGAACGGAAAAAGGTTTTGTTTAGAACGAGAACATGAGAAGTATAATCTTTTAGAAAACCGAGACTATCGACCGAGTGGTTTTCAAGGCCTCACACATAACTCACGATTAGTGGCATTTGTCTGGGTGAAGGCGAAAGCATCAAACGGCGTAGGACTCGGATTGTTCATCAGCTTGAAGTTGTTGGTGGAAATTTGATTAAAGTTTAAATCCGAGTGATTGAGAGGTTGCGTTGGCTTAAAAGATGATTCGGGGTTGAAGCAAGTGTTACTCTGGCTAAAGTCACTCGCCGGATATTGACTCTTGAAGGCTTCCAGGTCTTTTGAGGTCAATTTAACAGTCAGCTATGATTGGATTAAGGTCTTTAATGGATCTATCAAGTGGTTACATTTTTTATGGGATATTATGACATACAGGTTAAAAGTTGAGAGTATTTTGAAGAATGAGTCATTCGTGGGAGGGGAGGAAAAAGGTTTCCCAGCTAAATATTTAGAGTTATTAACAAAATCAAGTGGAGGGGTAGACATTATTTTTACAATATATAGGACAGTCCAGTCAAAATTATCATGAATAAGTGGAGTTTTAATTTTCATATCCATAACAAGTGAAGATATGATAATATATATTGGTATGTCCTATGGTGTATGATACATAAACAACATCTACACTTGTTATTGATATGGAAATTAAAACTCCACTTATTCATAATAAATTCATTTGGACTGTCCTCTAGGCTATGATAATAATGTCTACCCCTCCACTTGATTTTGATAATTACCCAAATTTTAAATTTGTATTGAAATTAAATAAATTAACGGGAGTACTCGCAAAATTATTCCAGATTTTCTTAAGAATTAGATTTGAAAATTTTATTTTGAAAAAAAAAAATTTTTCCTCAAAAATTTAACAGCTCTAGAATCTAGGATTGCAATAAAAACGTATGATCGACATGAACGTAGGCAAAACTGTTAAATTGTTCCCTGGGTCTCAATATATGACTACTCATATGGCCTTAGTTCGATTCTGCTGACCTCCCTTCCATGTGAACCTGAAGAAAGCCAGACTCGACTAGGAAAATCTAATTCTAAGAGAGAAAGTCTTTCTCAAATAACTTTATCTCAATCCATTATTAAATTTGTAATGAAATAAAAGTTAACACAGCAAATACATCTTGCAGTTAAGGTTAAACATAGCTTTTCATAAAAATGGAACCTCGTCATGTGTCTAGCAAATCAATGGTGTTCAATTCTCTCTCTATTGAAATAATAGAATCTATCAAAGGTCTAGACTTGACTTCGAATAAATTATTGATTCGCGAGGAACGCTGTTCTCAAAGGATTTTAGATTGCATTTTCTTGTGAGGAATTTTATCAACCAATAGAATTTATTCATTCCTGACTAACGCGAGGGATGTCTGTCTTGTAGTATACACGCTCATCAAAGTTTAGAAAACCTTTATTTCGACCAATGAAAATAAATTATAAATGAGATTTTGGATGTCTGTCAGTAAAAAAAATAAGAAAAGGTAGTTGAAATTTGTAAAGGCACCTCGGTTTTAGGGATTTAGTTACGGTTTTAGACTTTTTGGTATTTTTCATCGTTGGAAAATGATGCATATAATCTTGATTCTAATATTTTAGCACTTTACATATTATAATTTTCCGATTTTTCTAGATTTTTGACCCTTTGTAGAGAGGGTAAGAAGGAAAGCTCACGTTTTTAAGAATTTCCTGGTCAGCATCTTCCAGGGGTGTGCTCTGCGACTTTTCTCTAAACTCCACAAGAGTCTTGTTCGATTTTTCCAACTCTTCAATGTCCTTTGTGATCTGGGAAAAATGAGCAAGTATATAAACAAAATGTTATATGATTTCTTCATTTTTAATACTCATAAAGTATTCTCACAAAACGTATCTGGTAGGAACATCATTATCCTCCGATAAATTAAAAAGTAAAAGATTACTCCAAGAATACAAAAGTTACAACTATTTTTAAATGTTCATTGTTGCATCTATTTTATATTAAACTCTATTTTCTTAAATTTAAAAGTAGCAAAAAAGTCGGCAACTTTTCGTAACCTTTTGCCTTTTAGAAATTTGGACACAATATTGAGAAGCGTATTATGCCTAGGTAATCACTAGGGCCAAAAAATGTCCTAAATGTATTTTTTGTTGTGGTAAGTCTGATTCTTATGTAGAGCACGAAAACGATGCTAAAAATACTCTAGGACCCAGGGCCAAAAAGATGAAATGCAATGGCTATTAACAATTCTTTCTCAATTATGTCTAAAGCGCGGGCCTATGCAATGTCCTACAAAATATATATTATCATGGAAAAATAAGTTTCTGTTTTATCGAAAGAAAATCTTGCATCAGATATTTGTGAAATTGACTAATAATCACAAATTGAAAAAATTCTCTGCTGTTTTTCGTAATTTGCACAAAGGTCTGTATTTCGCAATGTACTACCATTTTTACTAAGAATTGTTACTTTTTCTTCAATTTAAACCCATCTATATTATCGAGAAAATAACTTTCAAATGGACTAGTTTTCCTAAATAAAAACTCTTGTGTAAAAATATATCATATTTTTCTGGTAGCGCTCAATTAAGAATAAAATTTAATTTGCCTAATCATTGGACGAGAGTTAAAAGAAGGAAACTGTTCTTCTTTTCGAGAGTAAAGTTACCTTTTCAATGTATTCGTTGGTAATTTTAATTTCCCGTTGCACAAGAGAGTTCCTTGAACAATGCTCATCTACTGTTTTGTACAACTGACTCTCATGACAAATGACTTCACTCAGTTGATTCTGCAACGGCTGAATGTCGGCTTCTAGTGTCTTGGTAAAGGAAAATTAAAAGGGATTATTTGGGCCTCTTTTTTAAGTTTAATTTAACCCTCCTGAGGTTAATGTTGTTTGTCGCTAAACAATCTTAATTCTTTGAGTCATCTAACAAAGAATTCCTGGAACTATATTTTATCTTCATTTTGAGTAAAAAGACCGCGTCCGAGATCTTGGGAAAAGACTTGATATTTCTGATACAATTTTGATCGAAAGATAATTTTATCTGGTTCATGTTAGTACAGAATAATAGGTTTTCTTCAACCCTACCAGTTTCCTTGAGAGACTTCATAACTTTCTTTATTTATCCAAGAGTTAACTCGTTTTATTGTTTTGATATTTACAGTAAATATTTAGGGAAAAAAAGAACTACTCTCATCTTTAGAAATTTAATCAGATCCGAGCAAGGTTTATTTTGATCGAAATACTATTCTTTCTTGAACTTGTGCAAGTATTGATTTTTGTGCAAAATGATTTCAGGTTTTCTGATAAACATTTATAGATCCGAAAAAGTTGAATCGTAAAAATACTTTCAAAAATTCTACAGCACAAGAACCAAGGCTGGCAGGGTTGAACTTTTATTTGCAAAGAAACGTTTGCTTATTATCTGAGAAAGTTTTAAAAATAGATTAGGCCAAAAAATTATTAAACACTTGGTGTTATTATAGAGCTACGCAGCGATTTTCTTTTTTTAAGTGAATTCAAAAATTTAAATTGGCTAGGGACCAAGGTTAGTCAAGGCGATGATTTAGACTTGTAATTATGAATTTAAAA
This sequence comes from Gyrodactylus salaris, assembly GCA_000715275.1. Classification (NCBI taxonomy): domain Eukaryota; kingdom Metazoa; phylum Platyhelminthes; class Monogenea; order Gyrodactylidea; family Gyrodactylidae; genus Gyrodactylus; species Gyrodactylus salaris. The sequence continues at coordinate 9,494 of KL567127.1, forward strand.
ATTCAGTTTTTGGAAATTAATTCATTTTTTAACCCTCCTAGGCCCACAGTAACATTATTGTTACATCTCACTAAAAGGCTCATAACAACTTCAACAAAGGAAATGATAAGAAAATTCGAACTACCAGCAATTAACTAAGGAAATGCTAGGCTATAGAAAGATATCACATTCGCACCTCAATAATATTAGGTTTCGAAAATACAGCTGTTTCAAATTTGCGCGTGAAAATAATTTGAATATTTTTCTTAATTTTTTGAAGATTCAAAATAACTTTTCTTATTCACATTCGAAATGTCTCAATTTTGTTCCTTTTGCTCATCGAATTATATGCCAAGTTAAAAATCTTTCATCTGGTAACTCAAACTTAAAAATTTGAGGTTAGAGATTTTTTTGAAAAATTTCTTTTGAATTTGCCTCACTAATTAATCTGCAAGAAATTCTCAAAATGTAATGTTTTTCTATGTTTGTGCCTAGGAGGGTTAAACAGTTTCGAATGTCGATTTCTTAGATCAGCCGAACAAATATAGTTTTAGATAAAGTTTCTTTAAGGGGTTCTAGTAGAGGGGGCTAACCTTGGCACTGAGCTGTTGATTGGCCATTTCCGCTCTCGTCTGATTGAGAAGCATGCGCTCAAGAGTTATTTTATCGGTTATCTCGTCGAGTTGGGAGTTGAGGAAGGAAATCCTTGCTTCATACTCCTTGAGGGAGCTCTCAGCTGCAACCTGCTGACGACTCAACTGGGAATTTGTGTTCTCCAAAGTGTTGATTTTACTCTTGTAGCTGTCCAGTTCGTTAACGCGAATCTTTGCCTCGTGCTCTAAAGACATGCAGGTCTGTTGAATGTCAAACTTTTGTCTAAATTGAAATTTATTTATTATTAACATGGCTACCAAAGAAAACCTTAGGAAATTCTTCAAAGTTCTGTTGAAAAATAATTTTCTTCCAAATTCCTGCCTCGTCAAATTTCTAACCAAATAATCCTTTCTACTGGATTTGAATCCGTTTTATCTGGAGCTATAAAGAGCACAGTTTTGAATACTTTTTATGGAAAGAGGGTCTGATTTACCATAGTTATTCATGTAAATTGAACAAATTCTGCTACCTTCTGATCTAGCAAAATATATTTTATGGAAAGAAAATATAAGAATTAGAGTTTTGAGTGAAAGGCCTGTTATTTCATGTAGAATGAAAAAATTTAAATTTGTAACTTTTCATTAAAATTTTAACTAAATTGAAAAACTGATTATCTTTGACTGAAATATATATTTCACTTGAAATTATGAATTTTTCGAGCATTTTCTTGCGAAAAGTATCATAGAAAATTTCTAAAAGAAATGGTAAAATCTTCTCAAGAATCCTTCTCCAAAATGAAAATTTTCTAATACTTCTTTCTTCAGCTTACTTTTGAATTTTTTCTATTTCATTCTTGAGCATTCGGCTACTCTCAAGGGACTTGTCATCCAGGCCGACCGGCCTAAATGAGGGTGGAACCAATTTGGCGGGCAGGACATTGGGCAAGGGGCCGATCCGATTCAACTGCGATTGGATGAGGTAGATGACAAGTGCGAATTGCTCCCGATTCAAGCTGCCAGAGTTCTTGACGTCAACTAGGCCCCAGATCTTGGCCAAGATCTCATTGGATAAGCCGCTCCTATTCAGGTAGTCCTTCACCTCTCGGCCGTTAATTAGGCCGTCAGCGTCAGAGTCGATCTGGCAAAAGAGAACATAGGAGGATTTTTGTTCTTCTTGACTAATTATCCATTCGGGCCAGTCGCTGGTGATGGACTCTGGGACACTTTGGATGGAATAGCTGGGGGAGACGCTTCTAATTTGTGCAATCGGTAGGACCGAGGGGGACTGTTGAGACTGCTGGGCGGGCATCAGGACTAGGAAGGACTCGTTAGATTGACTCCTCAATCGTTTACTCGGTGGGATTATGTTCTCTGGCAATGGGTCTGGTATGCTTCGGCCCTCTATCGTCTCGTGAATAAGGTGCATAATCTAGAAATAGAATCGTTTCATTAACCCTAGAATGACGAAGTGGAGGGGAGTCCCTGCTCAAAATGCGAGAAGCTGTAAAATTTTCATCACTGGTGATTTTAGACATTCTCTGGTGAAATCATTTTCCTTAGGAATGCACTGAAACTTTGGTAATGCATTCTCACGACTAAAACCACCCAATGGACTTTCTCTAAAAAGTCAGAAAACGGTGAAATAAATTGCCTTCGTGTAAGGGGCTTGATTTCAGTGAAGGACTTTTTGTAAAGAAAAGAGACCTTTTTAAATTCATCTACCACTGATGAATAGTCCATAGTTTTTGTTAATTTTAACATGTTATTTAAAAAAGCATTATATAATATCAATGTCGAAAACCATACTTCTCTATCTCTTTTCCTTCGTGAGACAAGTTTTTGGTATTTTTATCTTTTTTTCGTCATATCTGACAAATAGATGAGAAATTAGTTTAGAGATTCCTATGTATTTTGATTGAAACAGGATTTTCCCCTCTTTTCGTAAGAGTGACTAGGTTTCCAAGTCAATTTCTAGTCCATCAGAGTCGGTAGTTGACGTTCTGATTTTCTCTTTCATCCTCATTCGATTTCGTGTTTATAATGAAAGATTGAGAATTGACCATTCAAGTCTGGGACAAGTTTACTGTACCTTTTTCAATGCTAAATTATTTTTATACAAAAATAATTTAAAGAAATACTTGATACGCAAAATATAACACTGATAAATAAATTTCATTCTGTACATTACTGGAAATTTTTTTAATTTGAGTTTTTTTTAAAGATTTAATGCCATTTTATTGCTATTTCAGGTACCTCAAAATGCTCTTTAGTGCTCTATTGATGTGTTCATTGAACACATCCTTTGACTTTTTTAATCTTGGAGAATCAAATGATTGAAGTTGATTGGTTATGAAGGTTCAAAAGTATGAGCTTCTTTTATCATGTCCAAGGTTTTCAAATACTCTGAAAATTTCAACTTTATTGAAATACGAAAAAATGATAACTCAGAAATTCAAAAGAAGACTGAATATTACTATTTTTTATATGAATGTATTTATAAAGAGAAAGAACCAATTGTATGTTTCAAAGAGGAATCTGCAAATACCGGTATTTCTGCCTATCAGGCGTCATCAGTACAGCTATTGCCATCTCCCAACAACTTGGGAGACGTTTGGGTACAGTAGATTAACCACTATACACCAACTCTTTGAAATTTTCCAATTGGCCCTCACTCATCATTCATCGAAATTTTAGTCGATAATATTTTGGATCTTATTCCTGCA
>KL567127.1:12808-33560 GCA_000715275.1 Gyrodactylus salaris
TCACACATTATATGGCATAAAAATGATTAGAAGAAATGAATAAAATTTAAGTCATTTCGAGTTATTTTAGGAATATAAAAAATACAATTTATTTTTACAACTTAAAAACAAGGGTTTTCCACACACACGAGAGAACTTAAAGTATGATTACTTTTTGAACCCTCATTCGTTTTAATTCTAAATTTCCCACTGATCGATATTATGTATTATTGCTTTTTTTATTGACTATTCGTGATAAGCTACTGTGAATTTCACTTATGAGCGATCTGATTTCACTCTCCTGGGATATATTCGAAGCTACTAGATGCACTCTTTTTATAATTTTCTCTCCCTTAGTTGTTAAATTAGTGCCATGCCTCCTGTTTGCGAAACATTGATTTTGGTTAGAACATCAATTTGATATTTTAAAATATTGGCCGACTTCATATTTGGCCCTTGATATTTCATTTCTCAAAGGAATGTCCAATGTTTATTTTAGGTAGAGGAAAGAGATTGATAGAAACATGTCATTTTTAAATTTCTAATTCCTGATTCATGGCTACCCTCATGGTATTAGAGACCTCAATTAAGAATTTCCTTTTTTAGTTCTTTCACAAATCTAGAAAAAATGAAATAGATCTTCTTAAAATTTGTCTTTCTCAATCTGGGTAAAGGGATAAGAATCTCGGATAGCAAGGGCCTGTTCACGAGAAGATAAAAACAAAGTTAGACATAAATACAAAGACCCCTTCTCAGATAACAGGAGTCAGATGGGGAGGGGTAGGGAATGAGGAGAAGAATTAAAAGAAGATAGATTATCGATTTTTAAAAATCGTGTCCCTACTTGTGAGTAGTAAGAGTAATTTGCCAAACCAAGGAGTAATATTCCAAAGTTTAGTTGTACAGCCTGATGGAGACAATAAACTCGAATATTAACTGTTTCTTGCAATCGCTCTCATTTATGCTGATTAAGATTTATCCGATCGAGATTTTCTATGTTTGAAAGGAACTTTTGTCTAGGTCAGTATTGTTAGTGAAAAAATTGACAGCTTTCGGCCTTATAATTCCCGAGTTGAACCAATAGAACAGGCTTATTTCTTTTTTTATATGAATGTATTTATAGTAGATTAACCACTATACACCAACTCTTTGAAATTTTCCAATTGGCCCTCACTCATCATTCATCGAAATTTTAGTCGATAATATTTTGGATCTTATTCCTGCACACTTACTAATAATGGTCGGGACACACACTATGGAATCATAGTTTTAGCCCGGGTGTAAGGTGCAAAATAATTTTATTTCTAAAAGTGCGGATTGAGATGAATCGACCTAATACTTTATCAACCCTAAACTCTACTGATGATTCTAAAGACGAAACGCGTAAAGATTTGTGTTCTTTTCAATCAAGGATTTTTTCCCTCATGATTCTCTTATGTATTTCATCAACCAACTATTTTTATCAGAATACAAAATTAAAGAAGCATTGTTTTGAAGACAAAAAAGGTCCAAGTTAAATTAGTAGATAAAGAAAACGAGAGCTGATATGCTTAAAATAATAAATATTTCCTACTAACAAGCTTCATTATGTGGCACATAGAAATTGACAAAAATTGCTGTCGTTGAAATACATCATTTTGGATGAGATTACAGCCAATGAACGAAATAGTGAATCTTTGAATACTTGACGTCTACCAGATTTATGATCCAACTTTCTCTCAATTGCTATAAAACCCCTTTTGGATGAGAGCAAATATTTATCAATATGGCAAGGCTAAAATGGAGAAATGTAATTTCGTAAAGGTTTCTTTTTGAAACTTCTCTTCAAGGCATAGGATTAATTTCAGAATTATTGATCGATTAGGCTTCCATTTGGAAAATCCTTCTCGGTACTCACAAGGGATTGCAAACCACTTTTGGAGTTATTTGATTAATTATTGATCATGCAGATCCAGAGCTGAATCAGGTTAATCAAGAATTATATGACCAACAATAGTTTTTGTTGCAAAATGCATTTATTGTAATATCTCTACTATTTTGAATAGCGTAGCATGACTTATTCGTTATTCGTGAATCCCAGCATTTTCTGGTCAGATGGAATCAAGCTCCTCAGGGGCACAATCTGGTTCTTCAGGATGGAAACGGTCTGTTGTTTGCTGCTGATTTCGTCCTCTAAAAGTATCTGCTTATTGCGCAACTCTCTCAAGATGAGCTGTGAGTTGTGTAGTTTATCTTTGAGTCCATTGATTATCTGATGAATCTCTTCAAGTTCTAAGGTTAATCTAAAACAAGTTACTTTTACTGCTACTCGAGAGTAGATCGAATCATCATTAACTATTTCACACAAACCTTTACGTGAAAGAACTTTTTAACAAAATTTTAGAGTTAAAAAATTCTAATTTCTAAACGTTAAAAGTTTAAAAGTTAAAACCCTCAGTCACTTCAAGATTTCTTATAAATTTGATGAAGGTAGAAATTGAGGTTCAGTTAGAAGTTACTTACTGATGATCCACGCTATCGTTGACAAGATCATTGTCATAACGTTTACTTCTTAAGTGATTACGAGTCTGTATAACCTTGATTGTCTTGAACTTTTCCGCAATAGCATTCTTGAGATAACCAATGTTAACTTCTTGACTCTGTATTTCATTCACAGTCTGTAAAATTAATTAATGAATAATTTATTACGAAAACTACTTCTAAGTAACACGCTTAACAATAAAAGTATACCTTTTCTTCTATTTGAATATTAGATGTGATTTTCTTAGACATTTCCTTGTCATTGCAATGAAAAATAACAGACCAAATAGTCTAAATGTGATGAATTAATTATAATAAGATGTAAATTCTCTTGGGTAATATCTATTCGAATCCAATTTGTGTGTCCAGAAAAAGGATTTTATGAAATTAATACAATTTGTATAACCCTTGGATATTTGTAAGAGCTTTTATACTTTACCTCAGTAAGCAGCTTCCCTAGAGTCAATATGAAGTTATTAATTTCCCCAATTTTGGTGGCCAGAGCTTGGTCAACGTTATTCCGCAATTTTGTCAAGTTTGCATGAAGATCAGATAGAAATTGTTCAACTTGTAGTCTCAGTTCAACTGAAGCATCATTTTCTTTACTCGAATCTTCAAGATGGGTTTCAATTCGTTTTTTTAATTCCTCCACTTGTAGATAGTCCAAAGAATTTCGAGATAAACCCTCGAATAGCTGCTTATTCGGATTGTCGTCATTCAGTTTAAGACACTTTTGATCAAGCTCTATGGCTGTTTTATTGGAGCAATAGTCTTTTTCAAGAATGTTCATTAATGTCTTTAATTTTTCATTTTGTTGATAAATCTTTTCCTCGCATTCATTCAATTGGAATTTGGTATCATCTAAGAACTTTGACTCCTATAGAAATTGAAAATCTTTTAAATCTCCCACTACTTAGAAAACAGGCTGTTTACCTCATTTAAAGCTGATGTCAAATCATCAATAGTGTTTTCTCTCTTATTTCGTAGATTAAGTGTCTTTTTCATTTTTCCATTAATTTTCTCACAAGTCTCAATCATTTGGAAAACGTAAATTGTCCTTTTTCTCAATAATTCATTAGCGAGATAGTTATTTTGTACTTTTGACAAGCTTTCCATGACTGCATCTCTTGTTGCTCGTAAATCAAGAATTCTATCTTGGATTGTGGAGTTTGTTATTTTTTTATTTTCACTAATTCTAAGATTACCATCTTTGATAAACTATCTTTAAATTAATGAAATATTTACATTCTTTGTGAAAACCCAGTTGTCATGGCTAACTTGATTCAACGTGTTTACTTTCTCCTCAATTTCGTGAATATTATTTATCCATTTATTTATAGAGTAATTGTTTTTATTCTTATCTACGCAAACTATATTATTGCGCTCCTTATTTTCATCTTCCATTTTTTTTAGCTCTTCTCTAGCATTCTTATTTATAATTTTTAATTTAGTTTCATGATCCTCTGACATTTTCCAAACTGAATTTTCACCGTTTATAACCATTGAAGCTAATTTAAACAACCTACATTATGATTAAATTCGAGTTCTTAATTTTTCAATTTAAGCGTTATTATAAAAATAATCTATTGAATTAGTGTAACACTGCTAGTGTTCTTTTGTACAAAGAGTCATGCCATGTGCGTCATGCTGTTTGTGTAAAAGTAAATTTTCAGCATCCACAGAATCTCTTAGGGGCACACGAAGGAATAATGAAATTGAAAGCAACCTCAAGAAAGATAAAAGAAGAATAAAAAGTCGTCAAATGATTCTCCTTCTCGGCACTGGAGAGAGTGGAAAGAGCACATTTCTTAAGCAAATGAAAATCATCAATGGACGAAAGTTTTCTATCCTTGAGATTAATCAATTCAAGGATTACATCTATGATAACATTTATAAAGGAGTTTTATTTTTGTTAAATGTAAGTCCATAAAAATTGACGTTTTTAATGGTTTTGATTAATTAGAATTAATAGTGAACTTTCAGTTTAATAAAAATTAGGAACCAAAATAGTATTATTAAAACACTAAATTATGCTCATAATTAACTGAATTCTAACTTCGAATATGCCTAATCACTGTAAATAGTCTTTGAATATAACTTTGAACTGCAAAGATTAATCTATGTTAAATTAATAACCTTTTAGAAAAAGATTTCCACCAAATAAGAAACTTTCTCTCAAATGATTACTGAATCAAGTCATACATTTATTCTGTGATTTAGAACATTTCTGAATTAAAACTAAAAAAGGTGTAATTTATGTTCACATTCTTTTTCAAGATTCGAGAAACTCTTAGCCTTGAATGGAAAGAACCGTTAGAAGAAGTATTAAGCTCAACAGAATATCTCGAGGGACACTATAAAAGTACCATACAAGATAGAATGCTGAGGAAGAAACAGGGTCAATTTATGTGGACTGAAGAGGAATTTTTAAGCCTTGTTGATCACTTTAAAGTATTATGGGACAATGAAACCCTACAAGAGGCCTTCAATTTCAGATCAAAGATGCTGACAGAAAATTTTGTACGATCTAGCATTTTAATGATTATTTAGAGTGAAAATTCTAGATACTATTTGAACAGATTGAGATATATCGGAGTAAAGGATTACAGACCAACTGATGAAGATATTGTATGGTCCAGAAAGCCGACAGAAGCGATAATTGAAGAGGAAATCGCTCTTTACGGCATGAGCCTAGTCTTTATCGATGTTGGCGGTCAGACGAAGGAGCGACACAAGTGGTGTCAATTTTTCTCAGGTTTGTCGATAAAACTAATTAATAGTATTTTTCAAGTAGGAAGTTTTACCTACTAACAAGTAGTAGATCAGGACAGGTGATTTTTCTCAGGTTTTTATGGAAATAAGACCATTTAGACAAAGCAAATACAGATAAAGAGAATTTCATCACTGACCAGACATGTACGTTTCATCCTTATTTGGATTCTTCAGTATGCCATAGGGAGGAATCGAACTCGCGACTGGTAGATTGGCAAGCCAATGCACTGGCCACTGATCCATAGAAACTTTTGATTTGGTCTATCTAACTAACGAGTATCTGCAATCTTTCTTTAGATATGAACTCAGTCCTATTCCTGATCGCTTCGAGTCATTTCGATGAATACTACCAGGATCGTGTAACAAAGTCATTTCGTAATAAACTCTTTGAGGCTTTAATCGTCTTCCAAAGTCTGATAAATCATGTTGCCTTTCGTAATGTGTCCATCATTCTTTTCTTCAACAAAACTGATATCCTCAAAGAAAAGGTAAGTGAACGTTTATAGCATGAAAGGGTTTATCAAAATAAAAAATAATACAGTGCTTACCATGCGCGCCAAAAATTTAGAATTCTTGTTTTACCAAATATAAATTTCTAATCTCTTGATAAATCAAGTTGTAGAAAATACACAAAATTTCAATGAAATATTAAAAACACAGTGGAAGGAAAAATTATTTAAAATTAGCAAATTTCGAAAGAAATGAGTAGAATTGCATAGAAACACGAGTTGTTTATTTATGAGAGAGAAAAAATATTTTCACCAAAGTATCGATAATTAGAAAATTTGTTAGACTTGATTTGGATTCACTATCCATTCACTTGGAGATTTGCATCGTTACATGCTACACATTTTAATGCCTAACAGATTCTGAAACATTATGTTATAGATTAAGAATTAAATTTTTAAATTGTAGAAGCAATTAACAAGGGTATTTCCATTTCTGTCTCCTATTTGATGATGGAGAACTTAAAATGTTTGACTAATATTTTCATATTCATCATCTGAGATGTAATAGATTACTTGACGGACCAACAGGTTCCCCCTGCCCATTTAAACAATAAAATTCTTTATACATGTAATGAATGTTGTATAATTCCACTGAACAAGTACTTCTTTGTAACCCTCGCACACAAAGTAGGCAGGCTTTCATTCTCGACAAATGTGGATATGTAAAAATATTTTTGTTTGTTTCATGCACTAATCAAGTGTTCTATACCTTCAAGTCTACTGACTCATATGGGACGAATTTTCTATTCAGCTTTTTGAAAAAAAAGAAGTTTCAGTAGAATCCAAGATGGCGGATTTGGTTGTTTTACTCGAAAAAATGTTAATCCAGAATTTCTTCATATGATGATTAAAAACAATATTATCTGTCGAATCATGGGGGAAATCATGTTTTGAGTCATAGAACCACTTCTTTTCAGGTAAAACAACAAACTCCGCCATCTTGGATGTTAAAACAACTTCTTTATGAAAAAGTGCTTTTCTATTTGCTGAATGAAATTTGTGAGATTTGAACGTCTCTTTTTCTCTCAACATTCTAGCATTTCAGAGAGAATCTTTTTCATTTCAGATAGCCGCAAAGTCGAACATCTTTGAAACTCTCGAGTTTCGCAAATTCTCAAGCAAGTACAATCCCTACAAGATTGAAAGTGTCCAGAAATTTCTCCTGGATCTCTTTGCCAACTGCGTGGACTCCAACACAAACTACAACTACAGCTCCCCCACAGGGAACAATCAGACGACCTCACCTCGTAGTAATAGCATTCGAAAGTCCGGTTCGGTTGGGAAAGATGAAAAGTTTGGCATTGATCTAGAGAGAAGTCATAAACATGTCAAAATTCGCAGTTCAACTGATGGAATAAACAAAGTCAATGATTCTAACAATGCTGGAGGTGAGTTCAACCCTCAACTTTGAAATCTTTTTTCGTTCCTAGGAGGGTTTGAATATTTGCGTTTTATTTTCTTTCAATTTGAAGGAAAATCTAATTAATGTTTTTTTAAAGATAATTAGATCTACTTATGAGTAGTTTTGATACAGTTGCTATATAATATATAGTATGTATGTACCGTATTTTTCGTATTCAGCATAACTGATAGATCATGAGACTGCATTAGCTGTCCTCTTGGCAGTTAACCCTTCAACGAAAACAGGTTTTGTTTTGCCACCATTACTCAGATGATTTCTTTAGAAAAACCGATTATTCAAGTTAAATTTATTGATATTCCTTATTCATAGATTTCTTGCATTCTATTGGAAATTCAAAGAGACGACTGATTTACAAGCATTTCACGACAGCAGTGGATAGACAAAATATCGAGACAGTATTCAACGCTATGCAGGATACTGTTTTGCAAAATAACATCAAAAGGATTATGATGAACTAAGTGGCCTTGTGTTTTTTCTTGAATAAATTACCCTATTTCTACACCACAGTCGTGAGTTTTCGTTAGAAATATCTGTTCCCTTTGTATAAATAGGACCGCCGAAAAGAGTTACAAGTATTTTTGCATGGAGCCATTGGACAATAAACCTTCAATTTTCAAGTTTAGTAAACTTCAATATTTTCCAGAAGTACCCTAACCCTTACTCAGGCATTAAAATAATTTATTTGAGCTTCTGGTTTGAATGCTTTTAACATAGGCCTATGAAGTTTCATATTCACCGACCGATTAGAACCTTCCAGATGAAACAGTGTTAACCTTCTGACCAGGTCAGATCACGAGGCTGAATCTTCATTCGATTCATGATAAATCACCTAAAAGGACAAATTCTTCGTTACCTGTGATTACAATCAATTGAAGAGTTTAAAACCTCAAGAATCTGATGAAATGTACATCTTCCTCGACTCTCATTGGTCTACACATGAATTCAAATTTCATTGGCTAAAGCTAATGTGTGTGGCGTAGGGTATAAATATAATGCAGCGTGCTTTATTGGCATCAGACATCCACTGCCATGTCCGCCCAAGTTCCCCTTAACCAGATGTGGCGAAACATTATGTTCATAAATGCCTCGAGCAGCTTCACGATGCAAGATTCAAACAAGGAAGGGTTTACTGAGCCTATCAATAACTCTAGGTAAGATGTATCGAAACTCAATTATAATATTAACTTTTTATGCTAAATTTATATTTTTTTCCAGCTCGTCATGAAGAAATCAAGAAGAGTCTAATGGCTAAAAACAAAGGTCGATCAGTGTAGAGTACAAAAAGCAAGATGACTGTTTCCTGATTTGTCAACCGAACCCCTCAAGAGTTTCTCAAGAACGAATATCTAAAGACATTTAAGACAAGCTGATGGGGGTGAAGAGTCCACGCAGAGCAAGCTCACGTGCTAATATTGCAATAGTCTAACGGTTCGAAGCAGTTGCTAATTACTCAGGTTTCATATTTTAAAGTACCGTATTTTTAGAGAGTATAACTTGAGAGTATTTTTGCTGACACGCTGATACGCTTACATGCATTTCTTTTCATACATTTGAGCGAGTCAAAAATACAGTAATACATAATACTTCATATATTTGACTGGGTCAGATAGGAATTCATACTAATGTTTCACGAGTTTTTCATTTTCTCAATTCAATTAGTAAATCACTTTTTGCTAATCTAGGAGTAATAGGACTTAATTTAGGATCATTATAGATTTGCGCCCGCCGTTTATTTCTCAATTCAAGTAGTATAGCTTTCAGAATTAATCTCTAGACAAAGTAAGGTTAGGTTCCTTTTAGTAAAGGTTTAAAAATATCAGTTTTATAACGTTTTTCAAGTACCTACTTTTCATTGTCTGGTATACATTAATCCTTAGTAGTAGTACGGTTCCTTTAAATCTACTGGTCTTGTCCGAGTAACTTCTAGGTTTTGAGGGGGTTTAAAATGAATGGTCAAGTTAGAAATAGTACTTTTATTGATTCAAATACCTCGACTTCGTCCAATAGGTAAGTTTCTGAGTAGCTGAAATAGAAAAGAATAAGTTAAAATCATTTGAGCTAAAAACCTGGTAGGCTTTGAGATTAGTGCCAGCTTCAGTAATTGAGCTAACTTAGTAGGGGATTGAGATACTTAAAGTTAAGGATTACTTCAGAGCGCGAGGGGTAAAGCTTAAGCTGGCACTACAAAAACACCAGATGTAAACAGGTTACGTAAAATTATTTTTTGAAAAGGAAATTAAAAAAACTCCCTCTTCCCTGTCACCTCCCCGTCCTATGGGCCACGGTCGGCTGTTGCATCATTTTCCATCACATAATCCACCTCTACGATTACCAATATTCTCTCATCTCTCATGTGACATAATCATGTACTCAATGAGTACTACTCATCCACTACAACATTCAAAATGTTGGACAAGCTACTTAAAGCGAATTAAATCAATTTGAATAGAGTACTAATTATTTTGAATAAAAGCCTTTTGTTCTTATCTCTAATTAAATCCTCAAAAACCAATAAAAGTAAAAAATTGGCTTTAAATTCAAAGTAATTAGCATTCATCCAAATGAAATAACCGAAAGAGTAATTCATCCAACATGCCAACAGCATTCTCCAATAGATATTCTCCTGTGAAACAAAAATAGTACTAGTTACCGGATCCTAGATGCTTAGAGAATGAACCTAGTCGAATCTCTAATAATTCCATTGACGCATATGATTTCCGGAACTCAACTGTAGTTAGACTCAAGATTATAATAGGAAAATTTCTAATTCTGTAGCATTTTTATTTGAAAACTATAATTTTTATCTCGATTAGATAACTATCTATTATTAATGAATCCTGAATAAATTCAAGATGTCTCTAACGCTTTCTCTGGATTTTTAGATGAACCAAAAAGTTCATAGAATCTTGATGCATCTGCTATTGAGGTCGTTAAACTCTAATGAATTTTATTCAATGTAGAGAATGATGGCTGAAACTCAACAATAGTTAGATCAGACTCGGAAGATGCAGCATTTAAATCTGATAGCTATAACTTTCATCTCGACTACCTAATCTTTCTAACGCCTTTTCTGGATGGAAGATGTACCAAAAAAATTTGTAGAATCTACGTGGACTTGTTTCACTCGCTACATACTCAGTATACTATATAGTATTACTGACTTTTGATTTTTAATATCCCACTTCGGAGTCTTGAAATCGTAGAGATCGGATCTTCCTCTTCTGAATTTTAACTTTTACTCGAAACTTGCCAAGTCTACTTAAACCCTAATTCCTAGGCTAATCCGATTCTCAATTGCCTATGTATTTTTAAATATTTTAATTTATTTATTTTTAAGAACCCTTCTTCTAAGTAAAATGTGTTGAATTATTTTTATACCGGAGAATTTTAGGATGAAAACTCTCATTTTTACGGCTTATTTTGGAGAGAATCCTATTTCCTAAATTTTATTTATTTATTGACTTCTCGGACCCTTTAATTGAACGATTTAGAAGCAGATTTCAAGTCGGATATTAAGAATTAAGCAATGAAGTTCTTCTATTTTAGAATTTAAGATGAGATTGTCTTTGTCTAAAGAAGCCTAGACGACAACCTAGTCTAAATAATTGCACAGACATTAGCTCAAATTTCTTCAAACTAACAGCCACCATTATTCTTGGATGGTGAAGTAAGGAATGCTGCAGAAGTATGTGTTAAAGATCCAGTTCATTTAAATGCCAACATTTCTAGCATGTAAGAGGATATGAATTCAGGCTTGAAGAACAGAATACAAGTCATGCAGAAATTCTAATGTTTGGCTTATCCATCAGCTTTAGAATTGATTAGCATAATGATACTTTTGCAAGTTCTTGGCGATCTTATATTACTTAAGAACGATTCAGAGTATCGATAAACTTTGTCTGTATAAGAAATCGTTTGAGTGAAGGCAAAGTATAAGCTCAATTCGATAAGAAATTGGCGCGAAAATTCATAACGAGCAATTTAAACCTATTATCGGCGGGAATAATATTTAAACGACAGTATTTTGATAGTTTAGACACTGAATTTTATCTTGAAATCCCTCAATGAATTTATTTCAACATATTTTAGTGTACCAATTTATGTACCTACTCACAAGTATTGTGATATGATTTTATTTAATTTTAATTAAAATATAAAGATTGTAATTTTGTCTACAACCTTCATTCAGACGTCTTTTAATAAACGTCTGTTCATTTTAGATTAGCTCAAATCTGATGAGCAATTTTGTTGGCAAGCATAGAGTAAAAGAGTAAAATTCAAGATCATTTCCAATTACAGTTAGGGAAATGACCGAGAAGAATGTGATGGAAAATGTTGATGCAACAGACGACCGTGACCACATAGGGCGGGGAGGTGACCCCTTAAATTGGAAGTTAGTCTACCAATTGTACCACCAAAAAAGATGTTATGAATATGCATTTCTCGGAATTGATCTTGAAACCAGGGCATGTTGAATTAATTCGATGAGAGAGATGTCAACTATGATTCGTATCTCATTGTAACCTAGTCCTGGACCTTAATGGCTACCTATTCAGATGACCACTAGAAGGGAGGGAGAAAACACCTTAAGAGCCTAATATTGAAGAGTTAATCTCACTATTTTGAGTATTTAAGCTAAATTATTGTAAAATGATGTTATCTCAATACCTACCTACGATTCATGACTCTAAAACTCAAGAATATCAGAGTTCCTCAAGAACACTACTCAAGACTAATATAGCTCAAATTTGAACCAAAGCTAAGAGAAAAAAGTCAATAGATAAGTACCACTAAATTTTCTTTATTTAAAGTCTCTTATAAAGTGTTTAGATATAAAATTTATCAACCTCTTTCTCATCCTAATTTAAACCTCATTTTTTACTATTCAGTGATGAAAACCTTCTTTGCAACTAATAACTTTTGATCCAACCTAACAAAAGGATTGCATTTTATATAATGAAGACCTACCTAGTTCAGAGTAGAGTTACTATTCAGAGATAAAAACCAAAGATAGGATCTTAAATTGGTGCTACTTTGCAACTAAAAATTGTTGATCCTAAATAACCTGTGGTCATTCTTAGTTCCTATTCACAACAGAGTTTCAGGATGAGATATTAAATTACAAATTCTTTTGCAAAATTCAAAGGGGTAACTCTGATGGAAATTTGTGCAAATTATATCAGAGACCCACCCTAATTCAGAGTAGGGCTTCAAGAAGAAGGCCTAATCGCAACAGTAATTTTAGATAGTTCTCTTAAATGGGGTTTAATTTTATAAATTTCTGAAGCCGTGCTCAAGTTAAATTCTGACGTCACTAATTCAGGGACTAATCAAATTTAGATGTAAAAAACTCTCAATTCTCGATATAGAGTCATGAAAAAAGGTGATAAATTCATAGCTGTCATCTCACCATGCCCAACAGATGCCATGATTTCAAAATAATCCGCCAATCTGTTAACTTACCCCCAGGATTTGACTTGAGGACCGCTACATTTCGACTTCAAGACCAATTGTAGAATCTGGATAAAGGGAGAAATTATTAGATCATTTAATTCATGTTCTACATTGCACATGTTACAGATGCCCAAATGAAAAATAAAATAATGAAACCCCTTCTTTCCACACAAACTCATTATGGTGTACCAATCATCGCGACATTAACCCGGGTAAAACCCTTGGGACACTGGTGTCCCGTTAAGAAAATTTTGAAAATACTACTAGAAAAATGCATCCATAAAACTCAAAATCTATCACATTTTAAAGACAAATGAACGAGCTTTTGATTGATGTAATCATCTTCTATTAATTATCTCTAGTTATAATTATACAGGTATTCAAAGTTTTGCTATCAACAAAAATGCTATTTTAATCATTCAAATATAAATTTTCTAAAATCTTAAAACCGATGGAACTTTGACATTATGCAACATTATGCCGAATTGCCCCAAATCTTTTTGATTCAAAGATGGTCAACCTAAGATTACTACGAAGTTGAAAATATTTTAAAATAATGCACGGTTCTCCGAGAAAACTAAGTTGAAATACTTTTCTCAACTTTAAAACTAAGGAAAATTTTATCTATCTCTCGGATGGTATTAAGAACTTACTGTCTTATATTTCTTGAAAAATCTGATTGCCCTTACACAGATTGTTCTTCTCAGAGTACGAGTGGATCCCTCCGAACCGGAAGCAGAACATCAAGTGAACTCGAGAACCAATTGTAACCAAATCAGCTGCATAAAGAGCCCCCAGTCTTTAAATGGTCTCTTCATCAATTTTGGATTCTGACGTAAACCTTAATAAAATTAAATGTATTAGAAAGATTATAAGAATGCTTGGAAACTTTTTTGCCAAAAAGGTTTTAGAATAATTTTTGGATTGTAAATAATCTACGTCTCTGAACACCATGACAAAATATTCTGCAAAACGAAGGAGATTTATAAAATACCATCCAGACCCCAAAATTGAATTTCAAATCATTAAAAAGGGTGACCTAGCACTCTTCACAGTAGTCCAATGTGACAAAAAGGTACCGAGTGACACACTCAAATCTATATGGATTGAACTCAAGTATTTTTGCATCACGATTAGCCGACAAAAATAATAAAAAATATAGTTGAAAAAATAATCCAAGAGATCTCGAGGTAGACCAAACTACACTTCCATCTACAGTGGAAGAACTCCTCACTTCAAAACAAACTAAAAAACATTGACACAAACGTGCAAAATAAAGTGCCCATGAAGAGACTTCCCGGAGACCTCCAAACTTGGACCTTGCTCAACAAACCAGTTATTTCAGTCGAGACCAAAATCAAGAAAAATGCCATACAAACTCATTGACAAACAGTAATATTCTACTATGGAATTGTTACAACCTCCTCTCCACAAAGAGATCATCATTATTCGACGTCAAAACACTCAACGCAAAACACAACCCAGTTATGTTCTTTCTCACAGAAACATGGCTAATGTCATGCCATATGAATGGGGAAATATATGATATCAATGGGTACAACCTACTCTTCTCAAATCGTCCCCTGAAATGTTACGTCAAAAATCAGTGCCAAGTAGACCATGACTACAAATAACCGTACATTATATATCTTAAGACAAAACAGACATTATGTGGAGATTTTAACCGGCCGTTTTACTAGCCATACATGTCGGATTATATCTCACCACTATTTGATCTTGCAAACGAGCTCAAACTAAATCTAGTTACAGCCTATCCCACGATCAGGAAATCGAACAACTTTCATGACTTGATGTTTACGGATGACCGGGCATGCTCAAATTACTCAACTGAACATAAAAACTCATCCGATCATCATGTTCTGGCTTTAAAAATGGACACAAATCAAGTTTTACAAGCACAACACAACAGACTTTATCAAACTCAAATCGCTTGTCCAACTCTGTCATGAAATTCTATTTCAAAATGGATTTAACATTGGACTATTCACAGAATTCCTACAAGCTTCCAAAAAGTCTAGAAACAACAAGATCAAAAAATCTATAAAAACACCATCGTAGAGAGCTTCAAGTCAAAATAAAACAAAAAAGTTTGGAAAAAAAAATCCTCATCAATACCGAGAGAAAAACAAGAGCATATCCAGTTTCTGACCAAATCAAATAAAAGACTACTTCTGCTACATTTACGGTCCTCAAACGAATGCAAACTGCTTGAACTAAATGGATCAGACCATGACCCAATCACAAAAGACGAGTTATTAGAGCTTATGAAGAGTTCTAAATCAGATAAAAGACACAAATTACTGCTCAATAGAGTTATTACTATCGATGGATCCCTTATTCCATGCCAAACGAACTCTTTAATAAATCTTACAATCCAGATGAATGACTGACCATCAAAATTACACCAATACCGAAGACGAATGTACCCCCCGAAATCCAGAAGACTTCAGGCCTATATCAAATATGCCGGTATTCCTATCATTCATCGACCTAATACTGAAGAAGCACCTCCTAAAGCATGTTGACTTCCACGAAAAAGGCGAAAGGCAACACGGGTTTCTCCAAAACAAGAGTATTGGGACAAACATCGCATCCTTCTTCAACAAGTCAAGAGAGGCGATTTACCAAAACCAAAATACGGCAGTAGTATACCTTTCGAGGTCATCAAAACTGAGCTATCAAAAACAAATCTCAATAAACATGATAATCGTATTTCTAATAAACAGAAAGCAATATGTTAATATCGACTCAATCTGCTCAGACCATCTGAAAATTACATCTGGGGTTCATGCATCGGACCACTATTACTCCTACTAGTATTTGCCCTCATCAAACTACTGGTCAACAAAATATATCAGATTCGCCGATGACTCCAAAATACTCATCATCTGAAAAAATAAATGCCTAGACGAAAAAATCAAAAAAAAATAGAAAGGAGTCGTACTTCCTAAGGAAATTTGCCCTTAACAAAAAGCTAAGAATGATGCTCTACAAATCATTATTGCTCCCAATCATGGATTTTGGATTAAATGTACTCTTCAAAACCAAAGCGAAATCAACCAAAAAATTAGAGAGACTTCAATACCGGTTCCTATCAACATGTGGTGGGTACACAAGTTGTCACATGCTCTTTAAAAAGTTGAAACTGTTCCCAATCTGGCTCAGAAGACTTTCAACAACTAACAAAGAAAACGAACACAAGTCTTAGACATCAACACTCAAAACAAAAAGAAATACTCTTATCTCTGAGAGGTTACAAACAATCTGAGATGTCGTATGAAAAAGCAGAAGCAGTCTAGCTACCATGAGAACAAAACGAATTTGCTCAAAACTATGGCCGTGAACAAGCACCTACTCTTCAATGAGCATTGCTCATTGAGCAAACAATAAAATTGGAAATATATACAATAAATCGTTCTATTATAAAAAAATATAAAATAGTTGACTGTAAAAATGCTGAAAAATAAACGAAGAACTTACTTTGAAATCCATTTTTTCAAGTGTGGGTTTAGGAATCAAGGGCCAAAATTTTTGATGAGTGTTGTACCATGAGAGGATGTCACTCTACGAATATTATGCCTTCGGGTCAGCAAGGACTAATTGACTTCTAACTTTTTAATTGAGAAATCTCAAGTTTGGATTTGATTTAAAGCACAATATTGAAAACAATTTTCGAGGCTTTAAACCACCCACGAATTTGAAATTAAATCGAATCTAAATTAAGAATGAACCATAAAAAGACGATTGCTCTTAAAAAAATGAGTGACAAAGATCTCGATGAGTTGATCGCTTATATCGAAGAGTGAATTGATTCCTTGTTAATCTTTAGAAATCCTGACTTGACTGCTTCGGAGTTGGCACGTAACTTTACCCACAAGTCGAATATTCCGCAAAACGTCATATTTAACGTATTTTACGAGATTCTTGCAATGGATAAAACAGGTATGCTTGGCGCGAGGGAACCATTCGACTTTCAGCCTACTATTTTTGATGTAATTGAACTAAATATTTACAATTTTAGCTCATATTCAGTCTCTTTCGACAACATTTCACCTCCCTCGATCCTGATAGGTGGAATGATAAATTCGAGAAACCCTTTAACAACACTCCATTCAAAGTAATGGAAAGCTCTTTGAAATTTGGCAAATTTTCTTTCACCCCTTCAGCTCAAGAGAGCGTCTCAGATGCATTGGTTTTGTTGGAAAAATTTGTCGATCACTTGTTAAACTTGGAGGAAATCAAAGCTTCCCTGAAAGACTTGGAGCTTCTAATTGAAGATAGAACCAAAACTATTCTCGCCATTTTCCTCATCTCACAGAGCTGCTATAAGCTGTCGCCAATTCAGCACATGTCTGCTCTACCAGAAAATGTACCTACAGTTGTAAGGCAACGTTTCATGAAGAACTTGAATGCTGAACTTATCGACAAGTGGGAGATCTCTGATAATGTATTGGAGAGTATCGAGAAGGCATTCACTGACCCTCTTGGTATTAACAAGATGAATAATTTGAATGAAACCATCACCAAGGAAATTGACCGCTTCTACTCAGAGAATATCACGTTTTCAAAGGAGATAGAATGCAAAGAAAAGCCTACAACATCGTATGTTTATTTCATAAGCTAATATTAATTTCTGAAGGAGTAAAAAAGGAGCTCAATCAAGGTACTTTAAAAAGGTTAGCACTGACGCTGATAATATCGACTACTCAAAGGTTAGTGATTTCATTATTAAATCATCTCTCCTTTTAGTTTATGAAGAAAACCTACAAATAAAGTCGAAAGACTTTCATTCCAAAGAAGAGCATTTTTATAAATAAATTTTTTATCTAGAATAAAGAAATTCTCAATTTGCTTTGTACATAAATATTTCAACCAAAATCTATCATTGTCTCACAAAGGGTTAGTAAAAATGCCCGTTTTGATTCATACTACAAATGATCATGTTGCTACCTAGGTTGTTATTGCTACCATCAACTGTTGGTATCTCCTCTAATATAGTCTCAATGGTAGGAGATTCAGGTTGCTCACTAGTAGCATCATGATTTGTGTAATAGGAATTCATTGACGTTGTCGTCGTGGCTGTGGGAACGGAGGGAGTATAAAAGTTAATTTGTTCGCTATTCCTCTGATTGTTGTTGCTTGGATTGGGACTCTGATAGATGCTCCTGTTGGTCCATTCATGGCCTGTCGCCATCTCTTCTGGTGGGGGAGGATAGTTTAACGTGGAATTTGTAGACTGGTGCGGGAATTGAGGATAGTTGAAGAATTCAGTTGCGTTGTAATTTTCATTTGAGCCATTTTCGAGAACAGGCACACTCGCCAAGGACTGATAATACATGTTGAAGGTGTCCGCTGTTGTATTTACAGGATTGTTGGTGACCGTTTGGGCGTAGTTTCCGAATTCCATTGAGTTCCTTGACTGCCAACTGCTAATCTTCTCCTTGAAGTATGCTGAAGATATTTGCGGTTGTTGAGGTGACTTTTCAGTCTTTCGGTCGATTGAAAAGTTCATCTTCCTTACAGGGGATTTCTTGTGATAATTCTTACTGGTGTTTGACGCTATTCCACTCTCTATAGCTGTGCTGGATGTATGATTACTGGCTACGTCCCAACGATCTAAATAAATATTATTAATTATCATAATTACTTGTTAGTAGAATGGTCAATTTATTTTGAATGAAATGCGTACATTTTACTATTTATTTTCTCTCAAATTTTCACAGTTTTCAAGAAGAATATAGCTTTTAATTTATAAGTTGATTTAAGGTTTATCTAGAATTTTCAATACCTGCTTGATTTCTTTTTTAAATATAAAATAATTGCCAAACCTACTAACGAGTAGTTGTATAAATAAACTAACCGGTTCCAGACTGCGAATGATATCCAATGGACTGACTTTCATCAAAAGACTGATTAAGAATGCTATCACATTGGGAATGAAACTTCATCGAGACATTGTTGTTATTCAAATGACTCGATGGGTATAGGGTGTTCTTCAAATTTATAAAAGAATTTTGCAACGACAAATTTTGCCTCGTCTGACAACTCGTGATCATTTGAAGGCCATCCGGGGACATTTGCTCTGTGTTCATGTAGTAATTCGAGTTCAGATTGCGCATTTGCGGATTCGATATGAACTCAGTGTTCGCCTAAATGATGAGAGGTTAGCACTATTTGGTAGAGCACTCATAATAAGATGACCATATGCTTTGTGGAGAGAGATGTGAGAGTTTTTATCAAACTTGCCAATTGAAAAAATTAAAAACAACTGCACTAATTAGACTGATTGATGTGAAAAAATGCATTTTTATTATTATTTCTCATTCTACTCTCTGTTGAGCTTCTTTTTTCTATTTGTACTCAATTTCCAGACAATAATAACATACTCAGTTATCACTCCTTATTGTAAAATACTATAGCAATTAATAATAAAGTGAGAGTGAATATCTAGATAATAACCTGACATATAGCTAAACAAAAAATAAGGACGGTTCTCAGAACGAATTGAAAAATTTGTACTTTCTCTCTCAAAGTCATGAGTCATTGGTGGTGAATCTATTTTGTATGTCTGGCTAAATTTCATCTTTTGGTGTAGTAAATAAATTTCAATGAATTTGTAAAATATCTTACCTTAAAATTCGAAGAGATACTCTTTTCATTTTTATTCTGAAATCCATTGCTGAGTTTATTGGTGAAAGCACCCAGGTAGAAGTTGTCGTGGGCCGTGGAAAAGTTTGAAGTATTATTATTATTATTGGAAGAATGATTTTGTGGCTGACCACTCGTGACCGTCTGATTCATCAACTTGGCCGAGTTGGCCAGCCTGAGTTGAATGTCGAGAACTGAGTTTTGCTTGAGATACTTTTGTCGAATGCGACTCTCGCCGTTGTTGCCCCTGAGACTCCGATCGCTCCAGCTCTCTCCACGGTGCTTCTTCGTGGCGTACACCTCCGCACCATGCACTGTCTTGACATGCTTTCGTAATGAACTGGGGTCTGTGTATCGCTTGGTGCATCCTTCCACTTTGCACACGTAGGGCTTATCGTTGCTATGCGTCCGGTTCTGATGTTTGGCCCTGTCTGATGCATTGCTAAAGGCCTTGTTGCAACCAGGTATTTCACAGAGATACGGCTTCTCTCCAGTATGCGACCGGAGATGGGTTTTGAGGTTCTCAAGGCGCGAATAACGCTTATTACAACCTTCAAACTATTCGAAAGGGTACATGGTTAACATGATTTAGCATCAAGGGGCATTTAGTGTGGACTTACCAAGCACTCGTGTGGCTTCTCCCCAGTATGCCTACGCATATGCACTACCAGCATGTACTGGGCCTTGAAGGGTCGACAATCCCTGACGCAGTCTCTCCATTGACACACAAAGTTCTTTTTGCAATTCGGTATATGCTCCGATGATAGATGCTAGAGAAAGGGGGTTATTTAACTTTTCTTCAGCGAATTTTTTTAGAAGCAAAAGACACCTTTTCTATCAGCTCTGAGCTCTTTCGAAAGTCTACTGCGATTCTCTGAGTATTGGAAATACTTTTGAGTTTAGATTAGAGTAATAAAATTAACCCGGGTCACTTTCTTCTTATTGGCAGCCTGACAGCAATTTACAAAGAGAAGAGCAAATAAAAATCAATTGTACACTTTTTAAAAACCTATATAAGGCATGTAACAACTTGTAAAGTATGCCCGAAATAAAGTACTTATTGTTGTAAAAGGGCTTGCTCTTCTCAATGACAGATATTATCATCACTCAAAATATCTTCTATTAGTTAACTCTAGTTATAATTATACAAGTATTCAAAGTTTTACTATCAACAAAAAATGCCTATTTAATCATCCAAATTTTAATTTTCCAAAATCTTAAAACCGATGTAACTTTGACATCTGAATTGACCAAAAGAAATTTTGATTTAAAAATTACTACAAAGTTTAAAATATTTAAAAATAATGCACTGTTCTTCTAGAAGACTAAGTTGAAATACTTTTCTTAACTTTTAAACTAATGAAAATTTCAAAAAAATCTTCAAGCAAAAATCTTTTTCTCGAATTTACCTCACTCATTATTCTGA
>JJOG01005283.1:0-10933 GCA_000715275.1 Gyrodactylus salaris
CATTAATATCTTGTAAACCTCAATACAACTTGAGTTTAAACTCGAATCGACCCTTTCAAAAATCAATAATCCAACTCGATTTCCTTTCTCCCCAATTGCAAGACCCCTATTTAATTGCTTTTTGGTTGTGATAAAAGCTGTGTCCTACTTATGAGTACTATCACTTACATTAACAAAGTACGTCAGAGGGGTAGACTTTTATAAAGATTTATCTGGAGTACAACTGTATTACTTATGATTAGGGCTACACTAGAATGTATTTATTCCAGGTAGTTATACTTTTCAAAACTTTTCAGAACTTTCACAAAATGCAAATAAAATTTTGATTCGCTTCAATTTACTTTTTACGACATTTTCTTATTCTTGACAATTGATGCTGATTGGAGCTGATTTCGATAAAATGTCATTAGAAAAATATTCTAACCAACCACCCTGTATCACGGTTTTTTTCAATAAAGGTATTCTGCTCACCAAGGTTAGAACTTCTAACTTAGAAGTCAAGGTACAAAAAAATTCTTCTATCATAACACGGATTTTGACGAACACTTTGTACTTTTTGTAATTTTTTTTCATGTTATATAAATGTGTATCCCTACTTATGAGTAGTTCTTGGCCAAAATATTCGAAGATATTTTATTATCGAATTCGTATTCGTCATTTTTATTCTACAGACTTTTTATTAAACGACGTAGATTTGAACATGTCTAATGATATTCATTTCTATAATTATCTCCTTGTTCAAGATTCGAGCCAAATCAAAGCAATTACTCTTTTATATTTTCACCAAAGTTTAAGTAACAGTTCATCCAAAAGGTTCGGTCATTTGAGTAAATTTCAATTTTGCATTTCTCTTATGAGGACTCCTTTTTACAAATTTATTGAGACATCCTTCCAAACAACGACGCGCCATGTTAAGTTTAATCAATACATTTTCTTAAATCCTAATTATTTTCGTATGTATTTTTAGCAAGAAGATCTAAAGATCAATCTTGTTAAAGAAATTTACAATAATTTCTCCATGGTTATCTCCCCACATCCACGCTCAAAGGACCAATTACATTCTTCGGAATCCAAACTAATTAGAGACTTGCAATCTATTGGACAATTATGATGAGAGATAATTAGCCATTTGATTGACTAGCGATTCCTTAATAGGAAACTCCCCTCAATAGCTTCCTCGAGGTATGTACGGCCTAATAATCGAAGGGATCCAAGTGTACATTGAAAAGGTGTACGGCAATGAATACTGGCTCTCGGCTATCGATCAAATCGAACTCGATACGCATAGCTTCAACAGCCATGTCGTCTATCCAGACTCCCTGATGAACAGAATCGTGGAGGCCCTTAGTAATCTCTTGTCGAAATCCACTGAAAATATCATGTACGAGAATGGCGAATGCTTCGTGGACCTCATGTCAAAGTTTGGCTACGAAAAACTCCTCAGGGTCCATGGTCGCAATTTCGTGCACTTCCTAAGGATGCTGGACAACCTGCATGAGCATTTGCGCTTCTCCTATCCAAAGATTAAGCCTCCCTCTTTCGTGGTTGTTGAGGAAGGAGAGAAGCATTTGGTCGTCAAGTACTCCTCGAAAAGAATCGGCTTTGAGCCCTACATTATGGGCCAGCTGCACTCGATTGCAAAGAGGTTTTACAACATTGACGTCGAGGTCGATATCGACCACTCGGAGCATGAAGGGTCCATATTTCATTCTTTCTTCAGAGTTGATCTCCTATCAAAGGCTTGGATCCTTGAGGGTGACGGAATTCCCGAGCAGGAGACCATCCAGAAGCAGATGACAATCACGTCGTCTTTCTTTGATAAGAATATCAACAGGGAGGATTTCTTCAAGATCTTCCCATTTCATATTCTCATCTCGTATGATATGGTGATTGAGCATATTGGCCGCGGCTTCCTACACATTATGGACAATATCGCGGGGAGGCCGTTCACGGAAGTCTTTGCCATAATTAGGCCGTTTATTGAGGCAAAAACTGAGGAGGTGAGATGGTCCTCTCTTATATTTTTAGATAGTCTTGTACCGATACAACTGCTTCGAATTGGTAATGCTCAGAGATGGCATCGGCAGTGAGTTTATCTATGAATTATATAGCCAGAAGGATCGAATCTCACTTGTCTAAGGCTTGTCCCTTTCATCAGTTAATTCGTAAAATTCAATATGATCTAAGCGATATTATTTTCAATTTAAATTTCTTTAAAATTGCATTTAAATCTCTACTCTGCATCTCATTAGAAAGAAATAATATTCAAAGTCTTTTGTTTTCGATCTAGTCATAAGCATCTCTTTTTCTCACAGATCAAGGTGTAGCAAAGGGCTATAAAAAAGGAATAACAGTTTCCGCAGCAACACTGACATTCAAAGGCGAGATGTTGGACATAAAAAAGTGGAGGTCGATTCTCTTCATCGGTACCCCTGTGTAAGCTGTTTGAAATTCTTTCTTTTGATATTGAATCAAAAGTATCAACCTATTCCTAAGATGAAAATCTAACGTACGAAAGATGAAATGATTCTTTAAGTGAATTTAAGCAATTTACAAATTTCAATTCTACTGAATGGATAGATTCTTCAATCAACTCCAATTTTAAAACATGAATAAAGTTTAGTTCAGAGAATATGGATTCTGAATTTTGAGCTTCAAATGTCAATTATTCGAGGAAAAACACGTCGCACCAAATTCAAATTTTCGCAAATCTTCAAAGTAGTATCGTTTGGGAACACATAATTGAAAATTAAAGACTGTACATTATCGAATTTTGACTAGCAGTAATCAAAATAATATTTTTGTGTCTAATTATAACTCACTCCAGTATTATCGGGAAACAAAACCTCCATAGAATTAGAAAAATAAATCCTGGAAAATTTGCAACACTCTGCCAGCTACTGAAGAGAACCCACCAGATTAATATCTTTAGCTTTTCAATTGAGATAGAAGAATTTTCATATTTTAATGAATTTATTATGCATTTCGAGAGGGCTATGATTCATGAATTCAATTACAGCTTGGTAATTTAACTCGAAATAGTAACCAATTCATTCTCTTGAAGGCTAGCAAATGTGAATTCAATGTTGGAACACGGCATTCACATCGAAGATATGAACATGTATGACAACTCTAGGGAGCTTGTTATTGCCGGTGACCATCAGTCGGATGACTTGAAATTGCTCTTGGAAAATGTGAGCCATTTGATGGGGTTTCTATGAATTTTTATCCAAAAATTAGCCAAAATCAGTCCTGAGAATTAGCCAACCATCTCATAAACCAAATGTACCAAAAAGTCTAGGAAATTACTATCAAATCTTGAAAAGACTCCTTCTCATGTCAATTTTTGGTTTGTTGATTCTCAGTATGGCTCTTATAAATTGCAAATACTTTTTTAATGTTGTTCATCCTCTAGCAACTGAAAAAGAGTAAAGAGATGGAAGAAAACGTCGCAAAACTAGACATTATGAGCAAGAAGACAGATGAACTTCTCTACAGTTGCATTCCAAAGTCCGTTGGAAAGGATCTGAAGAAGGGAATGAAGGCATTCGAAACGATAAAGGTAAATTGAATCACTGCGTAACCGTTTGAGCCACTAAAGCTGATGAGAAATTAAAACGTAGGAAGGGTGGCGTAGAGTAACATTTTCTTGAGCTTTAAGCTATGACTCTCCTCATAGTGTGGACTGAATTTTTAAATGCTCACCTCTCCTTCCCCATAGAATAGTTTTAGGAATTTCTTAATTTCATTTCAGAAAGTTTCTTGAGGGGTAAACAATGTTTACTAAACATGGTCTAAAATGATGGGGGAGAAGGAAAGATGAGAAATCTAAAAAGATATTGGTTTTCTTAAATGCCAATTTCACTAAAACGCCGATTTGAGACTATTGATTAAACTTTTTTTATCAGACTTTATTAGAGAAAATGAAAGAGGGAAAAATTCCGAATCTTTTAGTGTACTTTTTGAAAGAAATTGTATTTAAAATATGAGTGAAAATGACCATGCTACTTATGAATACTATTATGACAATTTGTCAAAACCAGTGTTGACTTTTCGACATACATGAGAAGACCTATACTCGCTCATTTGAATTTTTATAACCAAAAGAGGGACCGAATTTTTCTTAAACACATTAATTCTTACTCCTCTTACTGTGTTTGCACTGTGAAAACTGCAATAAACATAAAAACTAGATTTCCCTTGACAAACGCATTACATTTTGTGTGCAATGCATGATTTTGACTGCATCATCACTTGTTATTATTCACGAACCAACTTTTATGATTTTAATGAAATTGGATTGATCGTACAACTCCTTTCTGGGTCAGATAAGCAAAGTTTATTTTTTTCTTGATTAACATTTTGAAATTTTGTATTTAGAGCTATCCAATGGTGACGATTTGCTTTACAAAAGTTGTTGATTTCACCGTACTCTGCAGTGAAACGAAGGTTGAAAATGTGATCGGTCTTTTGAATAAGATGTACACAATCTTTGATAACCTTACAGATCAACATAAATGTTACAAGGTGAGTAGAGAAAAGGCCCACTAATAACAAATACGTTCTTTCATTAAGTTGTAACAACAAGTCTTGAAATTCATATTTGATAAATTCGTTATGACGTTTTTGAGCTCATTTTCAATGGTATTACTTATTAATAGACCTTGATATTAAACTTTCTTATAGTTTATTCTGATGCCAATTTACGTCAGAAAACGTTCATTTTTTGGCTTATCAACCATTTTAAATTTCACGCATTACTTTACATTAGGGCACTGCTTTTCGATTTGACCTCTTTTAGATCGCGCACAATCGTAATCTAGACATGATTTCACGAGGAACTGTCTATTAAGGATTTATTCTAGGTGTTGGAAACAGGCCAAAATAATGGTATTAAATTTAATTTGAACTTGCGCCAAAATTTAAACCGGGATTTTCTCGGCAATCTAAAGATTTTTTGAGAGATAGGAGTAATATTTGGGATCTACATGGAAAATGCTATCCTTCAGAATAAACTTTCTCAATTAAAAGGCTTTTTAGATTTAAGCCTAATTTTTTAGAAGTTCGTTTCCGATACTTTTTATTGAAAATTCAAGTTTTGATAATCATTTTTTTATCTAAGATTATCTTTTCTTATTGCGCTCCTTATTGCACAAAAATATATTTACCGTTCATTTAGAAATTCAATTAATTCAAAAGTTGAGAGTGTTTAGTTAATTTTTGAGAATTTTCTCCTGTGTATTAAATATTTATTCTATGTGTTGGAAACAGGCCAAAATAATTTGTGTAAAAAATCGTATTCAACTTAAACCGGGATTTACTCGACTATCTAGAGATTTTGTGAGAGACGAGAGTAATATTTGTAAACTACATGAAAAATGCTATCCTTTAGAAGAAAAGTTCTCAATTAAAAGCTTTTTGTCAGGAAGATGTGACTGATGCGCGATATCTAGTTAAAAATTAGACAGAATTTTGAAATCTAAACGGAGAATATTTTTCAAACTTTCCTTAGGAGCGGACTAATTTTCTTGAACAGAACATATCGATATTTCCATTCAGTAGCCTTTTAAAGGCGAAAAATTTTATTTGTATGTGGATTTCTATCACATCAGAGTTTCGAGATAGATTTAAAGCGCACGAAAGATGGAAATAGCCTCAGAATTAGTTCTTGATCATATAATTGAGCAATCTAATGCGATTCTTCATGATCTTATTTCAAAAAGCAGTGCCCTACTTTACATCATGTTTACTCTCGACCAAATCTCTATTGATGATGGCGACTGATTCAGCATTTACTATGGGTGTCTTCTTCTTGATAACCATGAGGCAAAGATTAGATGCTTTCAGAGGTCAGGGTTGCGAAAACACATGATGTATGCCCTCAACCTATGCGATTGAAGGAGAAGTAAAAGATGCTTGACCGACCTGCGTTCTATTGTATTCGATTTACCATTTTTTCTGATTTTTTATTTCTAAAAATATTACCAAACTGTCTCATATTTCCTCACATTGATACTCCTTCCAAATAGGTATTCCATACTCTATATTCTCTAATATTGAATTTCCAATAAAAAAGAACGGAAAAAAGAAATTAATCAAGCGAAAGGCTTTATTTAATTATAATAATGGCGAAGACAAAAAACATGAGGATAAGATCTTTAGCTGAAAAGATTATTAATTTAAAATAAATTTCTTAATGTGTTATGATATTTTTTATAAAGATAGCTATGTTCATCATAGTTTTTCCTATGTTTCATCACCGGTATATCCTATAATTAAAATAATTAAAAAGTCCTATGTCTCATGATAATTGTCCTTAATTTAATTCATATTAGAAAATCTAAGTTTTTATGTTTACTACTTTCAAGTACTGATGTTAGCTTGAAATCATCGCATTAGATTTATCTTATCCAAGTTCAACTTGGCAAGTTGTTAGAAAAGATATTTTTTCAGTCTAAATAGATTTCCTGGCCCTGAGTGATTTTTTGTAAACATTTTAAACATGCTTCTTATATATTTCAAGGTCTTTTCCCTGTTCAATTACGGTTACTTATGAACCCTAATTTGGTATTTTATTGGTATCTAATATGACGCAAATTGACAAGAGCCACTGCTCTAATCCTTGTTTTAAACTACATTCATATTTATTGTATGATATAAGCCCATCTACAAATAGCACTGCTCATAGCAATTTAAAAGACATTAAAAGGTTTTTTAGAGAAATACACCCCTGAAGGATGATTATAATCATTATAATTATTAAGCCATATTGAAGTTTATCTTATTTATAATTAGGTTCTATTCACAAAGATCACTTTATTTTTCGCATAACTATCAAGACCTGAAAGCCCCATCGAAAAAAAGAGATTTTTTATTTATTAATCCTCAATGAAATCTTACTTTGCAAAAAATATTCGAAAAGATGCAAAAAGAAATTGAAAAAGTGCTAAATATTATCAATTTGAGTTGAAGATATGTGATGTTTCAAATTCTCTTCCTTAAGAAAATCAGCAACGCATTTACTCATGGTTTGGTGATTCAGAAATAATATCTTGTAAAAATAATATATATTTGGTGTGTAACGGCTAGTAAAGTACACCTGAAATAAAAGTACTAATTGTCGTAACAAATCAGGTCTTCTTCCTTTTTTCTACCAAGAAAACTATGGTTTTAAACTCAAATTATTCAGAAATATTTATTAATGAAAACTTAAACAATTCAGTAACTTTTGTTGATCAGATTACGCATCAAAGTAACCTGGTTAAAATAAATTTACCTTTAACGATAGGGCATATTAAAAATTGGGGTAGTCAATTGAAAAATTTGCACCACTCCTTGATAATTTCTACCTTTTTCCGTCAAAGAATAAGGTTTTTTACACTAATTATATAGAAATTTAAAAAATACAAAAATAAGTTCAAAGGCTTCAAAATAGGCATTTTTAAGTGACGGGAATTAGTTTTCTGGGAGAAGAATTAATTATTTTTATTTTTAGACGTGCTTGAAATATAAGAATATTGAAAATGTCTGACTATGCTATAAATTATTCATTCCCACTTTATTTTGAGCTCTAATTTTTGCGAATAAAAACTGGTAGTAAGTAAAGAGTTGTCTTTTACCCTTCTCCAGATAGAGATAAACATCTCATGTATGATGTATCTGCGTAACACACACACACTCCGATATTCATAACTGATTTTAGATCCTCTAGACATCCTACTTTGTATTTTTAAACGAGCAAGAGTTATACTCAATTATCTGAAGATTCCAATAAAAAAAGCTTTGAAAAAATCACCCTTCTTTAATATGAGAACCAATACAATTTAAACTACTATAAGTAATGTACATTATACAATAATACATTTCTAGTTTCGGATCCTAAGGTGCTACTGAGCTCTTGATTTAAAAAGATCTACCACAAAAACATACATTTTGCCCTACAAATGATTTTGACAAATATTCCTTTCTTTCAAGACTCTAAAAATGCTCTCAATTTTTATCTTTTAACCTGGGTGAACCCCTTGGGACACTAGAAAAAGTCGAAATACTACTAGAAAAATGTATCCATAAAACTCAAAATTGATCACATTTTATAGAAAAAGGAATGAGCTTTTGATCGATATAATTATATCTTCTCTCAATTATCTCTAGTTATAATTATACGAGTATTCAAAGTTTTGCTATCAACAAAAATTGGTCAAATTTTAATTTTCCAATATCTTAAAACCATTACGCATCCGAATTGGCCTAATTTTTTTTGATTTAAAGATGGTCATCCTAAGATTACTACAAAGTTGGAAATATTTCAAAATAATGCACTGTTCTCCGAAAAAACAAAGTAGAAATGTTTTTCTTAACTTTTAAACTAAGGAAAATTTCGAAAAAAAATTTAAATTTACCTCACTTATTATTCTAAAGTAAAAATAACAAAATTGTCAGTGTTTTTATACCTGGGTTAAAATATATCAGCTTTCGAACTCCCAAATTATCCGAGGGTCAAATTATTCAGCGTTGAGCATTGCATAAAAGTTGATCCAAGTTACCCCTTTCTAACCGATGCATACCATGTACAATAATAAAATACTCCTAAACATCTTTTTGGGTAGAAAAAATATAATTACGTTCCAAAAGATCAACATTAAACAAATGGTGAGAATTATTTTCAAATTAATAGTTATTCAACACCTAGACCAGAGTTTTAATACTGCATATGGATCGAAAAAAAAGTATTCATGGCTAAAATGAATGATATTTTCATTAACATGTTTCGACCTATCAGGTCTCTTCGGCAGGACCAAACCCCAATATGGGATTGAATGAAATTGAATTCTTATAATTATTTTATTTTGAGATATGACCTCCAAAAAATTTATTCA
Source organism: Gyrodactylus salaris (assembly GCA_000715275.1). Taxonomy (NCBI): domain Eukaryota; kingdom Metazoa; phylum Platyhelminthes; class Monogenea; order Gyrodactylidea; family Gyrodactylidae; genus Gyrodactylus; species Gyrodactylus salaris. The sequence continues at coordinate 8,877 of JJOG01005283.1, forward strand.
ATCGGTTACAATATACAGAAAGGACTGAAAAATTAAACTTGATCCAATTAAAACCTTTTTTTAAGGTTATAAATTTACTAATAATCAACGTGGGATTCTAAAAAATGCGATAATCGTGCCGTTGTTTTTTATATCTGCGGATAGTCGTTGAAGGATAAGAACCGAATCCGGTTGTAGTTTATTTCAGTCTCAGTATCTAAGACCTTTTGGTATACATCTCAGAAAACAACGAATTCTGTAATATATCACCTTTTTCTAAACCTAAAAATGACTTTGCTCTTCTTAGAAATATAATTTAGATCTTTCATTCTTTAGAAATTGCATTCACGCATCTGTGAACATTTTTTTTTTTCAATTTCAAAATTTTTTCTAAATAAAAACTAAGAGTTAATGATTGCGGAAGATTTTCTGAATGTAGACACTTAAAATTGTTTGTATGTTAATGAGTAGAAGCTACAATTTGGAGAATTCAGACAACATTCATTAAATTGAGTAATTTTAGGATCTATTACTTTTCAAGGTTCAGTGATCATAAAGTTAAAAATAAGATAGTTATCGATTATAATCAATCCTAGGGGAGCATTTACCCTTCGTGATTACAGGAACTAAGAGGTTTGGATAAAAACCTTGAATTTTTACTTCATTCGTGGGGTTTGTGCGTTCAAATCTGCTTTATTTTTGTAGATTTAATCAGTAGCTCTGAATGTGTTGACATTTTTGTTAATCCATCAAATAGGTTGAAACTATAGGAGATAGTTACATGCTCGTGTCGGGGGTCCCTTCAAAGACGGAATTGCATTCAGCGCACATTGCGGAAATGATGTTGGAAATGCTGAAAGTCTCCAATACCGAATTAAATTGGCCAAGTCAGTCAGATAAGCCAATTGAGATGTACATTGGTGGCCATTCCGGGCCAATAGTAGCTGGCATTGTTGGCTTCAAAATGCCGAGGTATTGCCTATTCGGGGACACGGTCAATACATCCAGTCGTATGATGAGTAATACTCTCGTGAGTTATTTCTACCATAACCCTCTCAATAATTTCCATCTTTCCTGATGTAGGTATTTGATAATACTATCAAATTTAACATTCAAATTTAACTTTACAAAAAAACCATAATGAATTAGAGATCTCGACAGCGCTTTGTCGCGTTTATTTCTTGTAACTAAATTTGGTTTCAAAAATGTATTCTCAACGATATGATGCAATCATTTCTGACACTTGTTGCAAATGTCAAAAATGCAAACAAAATACATGTTTAAAAATACAAAAATTAAGAGGATTTTGAGGTGGGCAGAACTGAGACAGCTTTTTTGATTTCTAAAACATTTCATATCGAGCGCAGCGTAATAAGAGAAAAAAGTTGTATCAACTCGAAGTTCTCTCTCTGGAAATAAGAATTACATGTCAAAATACGATAAATACAAATCGCCGCTAGTCAATTCAGCTATTATATTACCTATCATAGTCTTCAACCAGAAGGGAGTAATTCTATTCATAAAATGATCTAGAATCAGTGCTAATTTTCATACCTCATGTTATCAAAAAATTATATATAGACTGTCAACGTTACTACTCTTAAAGTGACTTTATTCTTTTTTTGGACCATTTTAGGCAACGCAAACATAGCTCTCTGCCGATTGAATTTTACACTAAATGGAAAATTTACTGTAGTATAAAAATGAATAAAATCTATGTCGTGGTCAAAGTGTTTAACTTGTTCATTATATATAATGACCGGTCAAGGTGAATAATAGAAGTGTCTTGGTTGTAAGACAGATTGTTCCTTTTTTCAATATTTCTGAATAGTTTGTTCTTTATTAAGCCTCAAGTCTTAGTTATTTAAAATGTAAGATGTCAGATTGATTCAGTCTTTTAACTGATTGATACAAGGAAAAATGCACAACAATTTCAAGCATAATTCTTAAAAAATCTCTATTTTTCAAAAAACATGTCTTCTAATATTTCTAAGCTGTCCGTTTAAAGATCTTGCTGGTTATCAAAAGTTGATCCGTAAAATATTTATTTTAAGATGTAAAAGTGTAATCATAAATTG
>JJOG01005284.1:0-27494 GCA_000715275.1 Gyrodactylus salaris
CAAGAAGATTTATTCGGAGTTGATGTTCCAAAAGGTTATAGAAAAACAAAGGCAAGATAACACGTCAAAATGTTAAATTTGATATGTTTGAGGTTACTCAGATGGTTTACAGTGCTTGGGCAAGGCTAAATGAGGAATCAATCGTGAAATCTTTCGAAGAAACCTTCATGATGGATGTTGAAAAAGCCGATAATAGGCTAGAACTCTTGTAAAAAAATAAATTTCTCTTATAAATACTCTTTCTTATAAATTTATGGGAATTGTAAGACCATAGTATGAATATTTTAGAGGGTTTGAATTGCATAAATATAGGTACGAATGAGAAGATAATGAAATCCGCTAATTATTCTAGCGCGAGACCCCCTTTTAGGATGAGTAATTTTGCGATATTCCTTCTCTTTACTTAGGGACTGTAAATGCTTTAATTTTGATGAATTATTAATTAAATTTCATACACAAGCACAAAGACTGTAGTAAGTCATTTTACGTGATGAGAATATTTTTATCAGCAAAAGGCTTTCTAACAGGCTTTAGAATCTGTAAAAATCTTTACAATGAGACTATCAGAAATCAACTATACAAGCCTTAGTTTTTCTTACACTAAATATACAAGTTTTTGTGGCATTTGGTCGCCCTAGTTATTACTTGAGCCACGAGTGAGGAGTACACTCTGAGGGAATGATTTTTCATTTAATTCATAAATTAAAAGATTAGCTGTTGAGGCGTGAATTTGGTCCCTCAAGTTCTCACATTAAGAGCCATCTCTAATTTCATACACAAATGAATAAAGATTCTTATCAACTCAACATTGATTACGTGTACTCTTGTCCAAATATATCCTCAATATTGGTAAAATCAATATTTACTCTCATTAAGAAAAGATGGATTTATATCCTCTTTGAGGATGAAATTGATGACATTGCTTTTCATCTAGAAAAAATGGCCGTCAGCGTTGACAACAAAAAGGAAGATGACGACGACTTTGGCGACGAAAGGGGCCAGAAGAAGGGCCCACAAAAGGAAATGTCCGTGCTGCAACGCAAACTCACAAAACTTGCCATTCAGATTGGTTATTTCGGTGAGTTGCCATTCTCCCTCAATGTCTTCCATGTTAATTCGCTTCGTGCTTCATTCATTCTCAATAATAGCATTTGTTAACATTCCCAAATTGAATTCTTGCATAGGGATCCCATCATGATTGAGATCAAGCGTTAAAGTTGCTTTGAAATTATCTTATTCGAAATTATATACAATCAATCTCTAGATATATTACTAAGGCTAACCAAATTATTCCATTTTTTCCTGGCAATATTCCCCAATTTGTCATGAGGATTACAGCTGCCTCAGAACCTTTTTTGAACAAATAAAAAAAGATCCTAAACTTTGAACAATCGAAAGTTTTATCGTTTCAAACTAAGTAATTTCTGAGTCGAAAACATCCGGGATATAAGATACCCCATTTCTCGGGTGAGGGTTAAGAAATCAAAATGCAAAATACTTTCTCATGCAATTGAAAGCTGTCAGTCATAGTTAAATGAGTATTCGTGTGTGTGTGCGTATGAATTCAAGTGATATATGCATTTTTAGTATGGTGTGTGCATAATGTATATAGATGTATGATTAATCAAGACACAATGACAGCTTAATTAGGATAGAATGATTTTGATTGGCTGTTTGTCTAACCTGTAGCTCATTGGTTAGAAAGTTTTGATCTGATACTATGATCACACCTTTTAATTTTTCTAAAGAGTTTTCTAAATCGGACAGACGGTTTAGGAGCCTATTCGTGACAAAGTCATGACTTTAATTTTTATATATAAAGAAGATTTAGTCGCATTTATTGAATCAGAATCTGTTATCTTGGGCATAACTATGGGACCAAAAGATAATCTAAATTATACTGGTCCCAGATGGTTGAGGATAACGAATGAAAATTCTTTCAATTATACATCAACTCTTGAACACCTGACAGTTGATACAGATACCCAGTGGTGAGATAGTGTTGTTCGATTGGAATAAAATACACTGTTTTAACCATGTTATCATGGTAATTCTGGAAATAGTCCCCAAATAGTCCATTGAAAGGGAAAAATACCAAAAAGTCCATTTCTAAATCTCCTACCGAGGGAGCTAGGCAAATTTTAACAACTTCTTCTTTGCTTTTACTGATAAACAAACACTATAAATCAAAGTCCACTTTAGTTCATTGGATAGCCCTATATATTACGTTGAATTGAAGTTTCTAAAAAACTTGTCGTCTCTTCGCTCTGTATAGATAATCAGTTAATCAAAATCACAGTATGAATACGTTTTAAATTTTACTATGATTACTGTCAAAATTCATTCATAGTTTTCCATTAATTATTCAAGTTAATCAAGAAATATTTACTATACAAAAACATTATTCTGCTTAGATCCTGAAATCATACAAAAATAGTGGATTTAATAATGTACACCTGAATGTACTTTCTACTAGGATTATAATGTGGATTTAAACTTTTTGAAAGGAAACATTAGCTTCCTGGAAAACGGCTTGAATTGTTATTTAAGCAAGTTTTATGATTACCAACTTGATATTCTGAAATGAGAATGCTTCAACGTCACCCCTCCCCAAGATAATGACGTTATGGGCGTAATAAAGCAACTTTGATAGAAGATTTAATTTTATGTAAATTGCATAGTTTATGTCCCCCGTTCAAGATTTTCCAAGGGAGATAAAGAGGCATTTTACAAGAGGAAAATTTAAATATATATTTTCATGTCCTGTCCTGCTATCATTTTCATAATTAATTATTCAACTCTAAATTTCAAATTTTCAATATTTCTCCACTGGACTAAACGACGCAGTTTGGAAATCTTATTTCGAATAAACATATCCTCGATTACGTCATTATTTTCACCCGTAAACATTTCAAATTATGAAGAAGAAGAAGACGATTCTAAATTGTATTTGAGATTAAAAATGGAAATGTTTGCTGAGCATTCTTTGTGTAAATAATATTACGACAAAAGGGTGAATAACACTGAATTACCAATATTTAGATTTAAACTAACCTGACACCTATTAGACAATACACGATGCTTTGTCATGTTGTCTAAAATGTCATAACGAAGATTTCACTTTTCTAATGGAAGTCTAACCGAGTAAGAATTGAAAAGAAATATCGATTTTTAACCGAGTTATTCACCCTTTATTTCACCATTTTATTGACCAGTCACCAAGTTTGTTCAAGGCAAGCCCCTTTGCGAAAAGTTGTGCGTTTATTACGTATTTCTGATACATTATTTAGATGTACGTCGTTTCGGTCAATATTTATCGATCGATCGAATAAATAAATATTTAGAGAATTGTTCAACAAAGTGGAGGGATGTAGACCTTAATTGGTAACAAATTGGTTCTTTCCCTCATTATAAGAAACATTTTGAGCAGACTTGACCTGATAGATGGAAGCCTACAATCTAGGGCCTAAATTATGGATAGTCTAAAAAATGGTCAATAGGCTATCAAATGTGCCTATTTTTTTCTATCCAGAAATCGAAAAATGATCGTAAATAATTTTTCAACGTCCTTATAACAATTCTCATGTAAACATTTGATAAACATGAAACTCGACCTCTACAAAATTAGATTTGATGAATGAAATGAAAGAAAAACAAAAATCGATTCAATTTTCATGTTTCTCTTTTAATCTGTGACAAAAAAAATCCCCTTCTAGAGTGAGAGGGGAAATAATACTTTTTATTCATTCCTTCCTCCAATTATCAGGAACAATTGTCGCCGTCCTAACTGTGATAATTCTCATAATACGCTTTTGTGTGACAACATTCTACACAAAGGGGGAGAAGTGGAATACCGCCAAGCACTTGAAGAGTTTTGTCAATTTTATCATTACTGGCGTCACAGTTCTCGTAGTGGCAGTGCCCGAGGGTCTACCTCTAGCTGTCACCATCTCGCTCGCCTATTCTGTCAAGAAGATGATGAAGGTAAGTCAACTGGTTCTCACCAGGAATTGAATTTCTATTTAAATAAACTTTTTCTCGAGTCAACAAACTGTCAAGCATCAATTTTAGCAACATTAGAGCAATTGAAATAAATAATACGCAGACAGTTTGTTTTCTCAAGTGAATTATGAGATGTTTCGTAGAAAATTGATGACAAGAATATTTTCTTGATCTGGTCAAAAATTGCAAAGATTTGAATTTTAGGGTATGTTGTATCCTGGACTTTTTTGAAGAAATCTTAAAACAGCTCTCTCTAGTGGATAGGGTATTTTTATCGTGTTATTACCTAGTTGGCTGTCCCTACAGCTCTTTCGGCCTCAATCAGAGCTATTTGTATTGGTTGGTACTTTATCAAGTTCTCACCTTTTTTCATTACTCTTTTCAATTTGCTCCCAAAGCTTGATATGGTCAATTTCGTGTTCCCCAACAATCAAATCTAGTTTTTATAACACGTATGAAGATTAGTTCTGCGAATATTATTCTAAGTTTGCATCTTTATTTCAATGCAAAAATTTTCGCGTCAAATTAAAATTTTTGCAAATAATTAATCTTGATAGTTACCGGAAATGGATCAAAATTAACAAAATAGAATTTATAGAATTTAGACTCCAGGTCTAAATAAATCTCGATTCAACCTTGGGAAAAATGAGTTGTACCATAGGGATTCTCAAGACTGGTTGGATCATTCCCTGCTTCATTTGTCTTAGATGGTCTAAAGGGAATGATCCAACTAGTTCCGAAACGTCTTGTCGAATCTATATTAAAACTGCGAATAATTTTTAAGAATTATGACAGTTTAGAAGACTGCAGAAGATTTAGAAACTTGGACACTATTTCTAGATCTACAAACTCATTTTTGGAACATCATCTCTTAAAGGCTTAAAATGCAACATGTTCCCAATGTTAATCCGTTTGGCTTTCATAGGACAATAACCTCGTGAGGCACTTGGACGCTTGTGAGACGATGGGCAATGCCACGGCCATTTGCTCTGACAAGACCGGTACTCTCACTACAAATCGCATGACATCTGTAGAATGTTACATCGAACGCATTCATCATTTAACTGGATCATTGCCGAAACAAGAAGCGTTGTCTAAGAATACCTTGAAATTATTACAACTTGGCATTGCAGTGAACAGTGGCTTTACATCACAGATCATTGTAAGTCCTGAAGGGCAACCTTGCTTGATCTCCTTTACGAGAATAAAAAGTTGGAATGCTTTTTTATCATGAGCTCATTATTTTACGTTTTATTACCCATGACTGGTTGTTGAGACAATACCTTTTACACTTGTCATTTGCATAAAAAGAGTATTTTTTATGTTGATATTCCCAAAATATTAATGATTATTTTTTCTAAGCTCTTTTTCTAATCTCCCTGACAGATAAAACCTGAAAATTTAGTTTTTTGAAACAAGACCTGATGTTTAGAAGACCTTAAGAGAAATTTCCTCAACTTTTGATCCAGGTCAATAAGTTGAAATATTACCTAACCCTTTAATTATTATGGGAAAAGTTGAAAGAATAAACTTGAATTCAAGATATTTTATTTAGACGTGTTTTTGAAATTTTTTATAATTTTGGCGAAAAAACCTTGATTTTCATAAATTGATAATTTATTATTGCAACATCTCTTTCATCATTTCATGTCTTCCCCAATAATCTATCGATAATCTTGTTTTTCAGCTTCCCAAGTCAGCTACAGAGCAACTTCAGCAAGTCGGCAACAAGACAGAATGCGCCCTTCTGGGCTTCCTAACGCACCTCGGCTATGACTACGGCAAAATCCGCGAAGAGAACCCTGAAAACAGCTTCGTCAAGGTCTTCACTTTCTCATCAAAGAGAAAGTCCATGTCCACTGTGATAAGACAACCCGATGGAATCTACGTCTTCACCAAGGGGGCGTCTGAGATAATTCTCAAAAAGTGAGTTGCCCAATTCCAGAAATAGACTTTGTGGTTTTTATTGGACTTTTCCTTAGCTGCAACACCATCATTGGTGATAAGGGTGAGACACAGGGTCTGGATGAAGGCATGAAGGAGAAGATTACGGAAAAGATTATCGAAAGAATGGCGGGTAACGGCCTACGAACAATTGGCATCTCAGTAAAGGTTTATCCTCTTGGTAAGTGGCCGTTACATTCTTAGATTTGTCAATCGAACAGCTCATCTGGTTATGTACTTTTCTTGATCGTGTTTATCAATGCGTAATCCTGCATTGAAAATCAGCAAATATTTGTTGCGGTACTCTTTCCCTCAAATAGGCACTAAAACCTTGGTATAATATTTTCTAGACTTTATCAATTTTATCTCGAAAGAATGAGAAGGATTATTTATTTTTTAATAATAATTGATTTAGCCCACGCGATTCAAGTGAAGTAAGGAAACTAGAAACATTTAATCATTCCCAAGAAATGTGTTTTCGGGAGCCAGAATATTTAAAAATAATCTTTCTTCTCCTGATTTTTTTTGATAATTGAAATAGATTTTGACAGAATTCATTTCTATATTTAACCTCGGGAAAAATAGTTTGTACAAAGTTTCTTTGCACATCATTGAAGATGGAAATGAGGGACTCCCAAGCGAAGGAATAATAACAGACAAGACGTTTCGGGAGTGGTTGGATCATTCCCTTCTTCAGTTGTCTTTGAAAAGGTTGAAAAAGTCAAAAGGGCAGCATTTTCTTGTGAATTTAGATTCTTTTCATGGTTTCAAAAGTAGGGATATATGAGACAAGAATTATTACTACAAAACTCTCTTTAAACCAAAATCTAGAGACGATACTATTATCCTTCACTTATGAGAGGAATATCCACGTTTTAGGTAACTTGAGCGGTAAGTAAACAGATTATATCTTCATGATACGGTGTGGCTTGTAAATAGTCAAAAGATTTCAAGGGACCTTTTTGAAAAAATGTAACGTTAAAAATGTGTATTTTTTACTTATAGTTGTGTTTTTTAGATTCAAAGACCTACGAAGATGAAAACGATATCCTCTCAGATATGCTATTGATCGGAATCATTGGCATAGAGGACCCGGTCAGGCCCGAAGTTCCCGATGCTATCAAGACCTGCATGAGCGCTGGTATTACTGTCAGAATGGTCACCGGGGATAACATAAACACTGCGAGATCAATTTCATTGAAATGCGGCATTTTAACCGAAGAGGACCTTAAGAAGCCAAATGCCATCATTGAAGGGAAGAGATTCAATGAGCTGATTCGGGATAAGAATGGCAAGATTCGTCAGTCACTGATCGATAATGTCTGGCCGAATTTGCGTGTCTTGGCCCGGTCCAGTCCAACGGACAAGTATACATTGGTCAAAGGCATCATTGATTCAAAGGCTGGCCCCTGCGCTCAAGTCGTCGCCGTTACTGGCGATGGTACGAATGATGGCCCCGCTTTGAAGAAGGCAGATGTTGGCTTCGCTATGGGCATTGCTGGTTAGTGAAATCTATCCTAGAAATCTTATCTCAATAGAAACGATAAACTCTTATTTTAAATTAGGACCAATTTTTCATTTGACGATGAATTTGATTGGTTCATGTTTGTCTCACGTTCTTTTTCTAGATTTTTCATTTTTAATATTTGTGGCATATTGGCATCACTTCCGAAGTAGGAACTTCAATTTTAAATATTATTCTAGGAACTGATGTTGCCAAGGAAGCCTCCGACATCATCCTAACAGACGACAACTTTACGAGCATAGTCAAGGCAGTAATGTGGGGTCGTAATGTTTACGACAGCGTGGCCAAGTTCCTACAATTCCAACTGACTGTCAACGTTGTCGCCATTCTGGTGGCCTTTTGCGGCGCTTGCATTTTCGAGGCAAGCCCTCTCAAGGCAGTGCAAATGCTCTGGGTCAACCTCATCATGGACACTCTCGCCTCACTCGCCCTGGCCACTGAACTGCCGACAGAGTCCCTACTGACCAGGGCCCCGTACGGTCGTAATAAGGCCCTCATAGACACATCCATGATGAAGCACATCTTGGGTCAGGCCATTTACCAGCTGGGCATCATCTTCTTCATCCTATTCGCCGGACCGAAATATCTCGACTTTGAGGACTCTCTGAATGACATGGCTAGGCCGTCGGTGCACATGACCTTGGTATTCAACACCTTTGTCATGATGACTTTGTTCAATGAGTTCAACGCTAGGAAGATTCATGGCGAGAGGAATGTCTTTGCAGGCATCTTTAGGAACGCCTACTTTCCAATTATTTGGCTTGTGACATTTGCGGGACAGGTATGTTATAGTCTCATTGATAATACCTGAAAATTTGCAAAAGATGCAAGTTTTATATTAGAGATATTTGATTTTTCAAAAAAGTCCTCTTAACTTTTATCTCACCTCAGGGGATAGTGTATAAATGGGCATAAAATCCGTATTATAAGCAGTTATAATCGGCTCATTTTCTTTAAAATTTTGGAAAATCTGCTTCTATATTATTTTTGGGTTTAAGGTCGATGTCCTGTGAAATTCTCGATAAAAGTATTCTGTCCTTTTGAGCCTCAAGTTTAAAGTGCCTTGTCAAGGGAAGAGATATGTAAATCCCTCAGAATATGGATACCATTAATTTCATTGGTCCAGATTTTGACTTGAGAAGGTATATAGATGAGTATTTATAGGGGTTTGAACTGTATTAAGACCCAGAGATTATTATTAACACCCGTATTGGGATAGACCATTGAAAAATAATTAATTCATCAGTCTTTACCAATTATCTCGAAAAGTGTGCTCTAAAATCTATAAATAAGCTGGAAACTAACGAGAAAATTAGAGCGAAACATTATTAGTTCAAGACTCTGTTTCCAAGGGACTATTTGGGACTTTCAGTTGGGGCCATCAGTGGGCTTTCTGGTCCAGCAAAGAGGGCTAACAAAAAATATTAAGTATTTCCCACTATTTCTCTGACTATTCACTGAATAGTGATTTGCCTCTCTGTTATACCCTTTTATTGATTGTATTTTTCTCATGGATTATCCAATTCTCCTAATTTGACATGCATCACAATTTAGAGTGTATTGTCCAGATTATCTGATTAGCGATTTTTTGCATTTGTATTGCTTTTTCCCAATATCGTTATACCGATTAGACTTGAGTATATATTTATGTCATGAAATGCCTGGGCATTGTATTACTAGTGACTTGATTGTTTGGAACCCTCGAACATTCAACATGGGAAGGATAAAGTATTTTTCATTCTTCTTAATAAAAACGTTTCTTTATTATAAACAAGAGACCCATGGACAGTATCAAAGAGATACGCAAAACTTTTCCAATCTCATTTTCAACACACATTACTTCAACTCTGAGGATGTTACATTCACCTTTCTGCAGAGAAGAACGCAAGAGGGTTTCCTTTGAAGGTTTGCACCAGGGCACTGCTTTTTGAAATAAGATGAAGAACTAATTCTGAGGCTATTTCTATCTTTCGTGCGCTTTAAATCTATCTGGTCGAAACTCTAATGTGTTAAAAATCCAAATAAATTCCAATGGCCGCCATCGATTTTCTCGCTTTTTAAAGGCTACTGAATGGAAATATCGATCAAGCAAATTATTCCACTCCTAAAGATGACCAGATTGTTTGAAGAATATTCTCCGTTTAGATTTCGAAATTCTGGCTAATTTTTAACTAGATATCGCGCACCAGTCACATCTTCCTAACAAGAGGCTTTTAATTGAGCACGTTTCTTCTAAAGGATAGCATTTTTCATGTAGTTCCCAAATATTCCAACACCTAGAATAAATATTTAATACACAGTTCTTCGTGAAATCATGTCTAGATTGCGATTGTGCGCAATCTCAAAGAGGTAAAATCAAAAATCAGTGCCCTAGTTTGCACCATTGAAAATTTTGCCATCTCACAGATAAATTCTCAGTGTTTTTCGTTAGTTTCGATCAGAAATTGTCTGTTGATATTTTGTTAATTTTCTTCCAACATCAAATTCAAAATCTAGCATATTTTTGATGTAAACTTTAGGGGAAAAAAGTGAATTTATTTTCAAGAAATAATTTATTCACAAGTAGAAAAGGAGAGCATCCCAATACATTTCCCCCAACTCTCAAAAGTAATTCATAAAGTAAGGATAAAAAGTAATATTTGTGTGTGAGATTTTTCTTCCTACACTCACACACACACACACCCACCCTCTCCATCTGATATGTGGATGGATATATATTTCATATAGAAATTGCGTAGATTAATGAATATTTCATTAGTACAGTTTATTCTTGGAGTTTAGAGAATGTTCTAAAGCAAAAGTTATCACACTCTGAACACAGTTAGACTTTTAACGATTCCCATTCTCATCCAAGGAATTACAATTTCTTGTTATCATCTTTAAGAAAACGCTGTCACCTGAATTATCCAGTATGTATTGAGTAGGACGCTGCAAAGTTTTCTTTCTCTGCTTTTTTCTGCTCAATTTAATATTAGGTTCTCTTTTGATTTTCTGCCTGATTTGGGATACTGTGGTCGCCGGTAGTTAAATTTAGCAAAATCTACGCTAAAAATGTGAAACTTTTCTGACTACAAATGAATGTTGTTGGATTCATGTTGAAAAATGCAATCACTAGTACTGCCCAATGCATATTTTTCGAACATGCTTATTTTTGGTCGTTGAGTTGATTAAGAATATATAAATTCTCTGAAGCATATTTTTGCATATTTGAAAATGACATCATTTTAGTAAAGAAATTTCAGAATACGGTGTGTCATCATGAGTCATATCAAATAATTTGTGCTGATTTGTATACTTTACACACAGAAAAATATGCCCAGGCATCCTAGAAGAATGCAAAAATGGAATTTTTTATCGTGTAAAACACGTATATATTTTTCGCAAAATATGCATAATTTGGGGGGGGGATATGCATTTGGTAGTCCTAAATATGACATGTAAACCATTTTATATATGCCCAAATAATATCCAATCACACCGTTAATAATAGAGATAAACATTCTGTATTCATTTCTAGCAGGCTAGCAGACTACCTTCTTGAGTTCAAGATGAACCAAAATACATATATTCAATATACTTAAAGTAAATTGCATATAGTTTATATGCAGAAATGCATATTTTATCATCCTAGTAATCTCTCTAGGAAAGGCTTCAGTATTTCAACACAAAGGTGGATTTCAACAGAAAATGCTTGTTTAGATAACTTTTTCCTAACATAGAAAATTCTGACAAAACTAACATCCATCTTTGCAGGTGTTGATTATACAATTCGGCGGTGTTGCAGTGAGTGTGATCGAGCTCAACGTGAAACTCTGGGCCTGGTCAGTATTCTTCGGGGTCTCCACTCTCATCTGGGCCCAGGTGCTCATCACAATTCCAGATAGTATCATCGAAAAGATATGTTGTTCAATCTGCTGTTGCAAGAAGAGGAATGCCGGCAACAATTCATTGAATCAAAATTCCGGTATGTTTTTAAAACCTCTTCCTCAGAACAAATTATTATTATCCCTTTCTGTAGGAAAAGTAGAGATTACTATTATAGCCCGTTGGATAGACCAGATTTAGAAATGAACTCTCTGGTCTTTTCCCCTTTCAATCGACTATTTAGAGACAATTTCCATGGGCACATGGTTGAAAAGTCATACACTTTATATCAATCAAATAAATTTAACCCAGGTAAACCCCTCGGGACAGTGGTGTCCTGTTAAGAAACTTTTACGAAAATACTACTAGAAGAATGCATCCTTAAAACTCTAAATTTATCACTTTTTAGGCAAAGGAATGAACTTTTGATTGATAATCTTCTCTTAATTATCTCTAGTTATAATTAAACAAGTATTCAAAGTTTTGCTATTAATAAAAATGACATTTTAATCATCCAAATTTTAATTTTCCAAAATATTAAAACCGATGTAACTTTGACATCATACATTCGAATTGCCCAAATTTTACAATGAAGTTGAAAATATTTCAAAATAATGCACTAGTCTTCGAGAAAACCGAATTGAAATCTTTTTCGTAACTTTTAAACTAAGGAAAATTTGGTTTTAAAAAAACCACATTTCTTTCCGAACAACCTAATATTGATAGATATTTTGACGCATTCGTGATTGGATCCCCAACTTGGAAAGTCTATTTTGAGTCATAGGAAATGATAAATCCTTACTTTTTCATGCTAAGACTACAAAAACTGATTGATTTTGCAATTTTTGACAAAAGAATCTTTCCAAAAAATTGCTCAACTATTTTCATGGTACCTTATCAATGGGGAGGGGTGACTAACCTTGTTAGAATGGGAATCTGGCGTCGTTTACCCTCTTCAATGAGACTCTGCAAGATCTGCATAGATAGGAGGAGACCTATTAGATCATAGGAGCTCAGATTAATTTGAGTAACTGTGTTCTTGTGGAGCCAGACGACTGATTTTCCCAGAATTTGGTCGAAAATCTTGATAGCGGAACTTATCTTGATCGAGCTTTTACTCTTATCTGAAAGATGAAATAATTATTAATTTTCTCTAAAATTTTCTCGGACCGGTAACGCCCAGCAGGAAAAGTACCGATCAAAATTGACCCCAAAGGATTCACAAATTTCTTTAATTTTCTTTTTAAAGAGTCAAATTCTTTTTTCATTGGTGCACATTAAATGCAGATTCGTTTTCAACCCTGTGAGACCCGACTCTACAATTCAATGATAAATTTTCGGTTATGTGAATTTCTCCTAAAATATTTAGTTTGGGAGATATTCACGATTTATTTGAAGATAGATGTTTTTATACAGTCAATAAAATAGAATAATGATGTCTTGTTATTAAAACACAGTTACATACTTGTGCAAATGTTAAGTCTTCTACAACGTAAGATGAGAAAAATAGTAAAACTCAAAATTTGTATTTTCAGAATTTTTCAAAATTCTACGGCCAATGACTGAATAACCTCAAGTATATAACCAGAAAGCCTACAAACTCTTCTTCAAAATGATGTGACTTGATGTATTTTACGACCTTGGATATATGAATAACGATAAGAAGAGTCAATGTTACTCAAGTTGGTGAAAAGGGCATTAGTTTTTACAAAAACGCAATCACTTTATGAACGACCCAATATTTCCAGAAAAAGGATGGCCGATTTCTATGTCTCTATAATAATCTCTCCATGTTCCTTTCTATTATCGACCAACTTCTCTATCCACTCCTCTCAAACTCAATTCCCCTTCTAGACCAAACTCAATATGACTTGGTGAAAGCCAAATCCACTTCTGCAATATTCTTAATTTCATTGACAAAAAAGACCCTAGTCAATACGGGAAACATTAAACGCAAATTCCTGTATTGGACCTATGGAAAAATGTCCTATGGAGGAGCGCTTGCAAACCTCCAACCACTATGTTGTCGAAAGATCAGCTATGCTATTTTTCTTCAACTCAACGCCTGCACAGGCTCAATCCACCAACACTCGCCAGAATATCAGATACAATTCGCTCTACAAGATTCCAAACCCCCTACTCCCCAGGACGGAATAGACGACTTGAGAAGAATGATTTTCCCACCTTTGAAACGTCTTTTCAATCAACAACCACTGATTCATTCAAAATTCTTAGTCAGTAGAAAGGAATTTAATTGGAAAATATTACATCGTGTATGGCTTATGTACGAATTAACTAAAAAGTTTTGTGAGATTAATTATGTAAACCCTGTGCAAAATTAAAGATAACAGATACCAATTCATTCAAATGACTCACTTGTTTGTGATTTGATTGAATCGAATCCCAAGGAATGTATTATTCGTTCATCTTCAACGCTATCGTCGTTTGGAAAGAAGTCATGAACAAAGAGGTACTCTCGGCAAGAAGTGTCGAATAGGGTGTACTGAATTGAATGGATCAACGTTTCGATCGTGATCTAAAAAGTATATAAAACTTTAAAAGGTCTCATTTTTGTCACCCAAGTTATTTTCCCGGCTTTGAGCTGATTTTATTCAACGAAAAGCTCATTTTTGACTGAAATAATGCAAAAAATAAGTGACAAACTCTTAAAGAAAATCAGCAGAAACCTCTACCTTGAGAGATTTGGGAATTTAAATAAACTCACCGATTTATCGTTCTTGGGAAGGGTATGAGGAACCAGGATTTGGGTATCCATCGACTCGGCCGTCAAAGGTAGCACCTTTTTAAATCTATCTCCTAGACCATAGGATCCAACAGACTTGGTGATTGGCGAGCTGGGAAAAGTATTCTTTGGAGGCGAACTAAACTCTTCAAACTTCTTGCCCAATAGTTCATCCTTCAGATAGGCGCTGTCCAGTTGCATTTTATTCAACTTGGTCGCATAGGTTTTAAAGTATGAATAAAAGATTTTCGCCATTACATTAATGTACTCTGAGCGTAGTTCCTCGTAGACAACGCGGTCATGAGTGTAGATGAACTCAATGTAGAAACGATGCTTCAACAGTTTATTCTGCGTCATGTGGTAATTCGCAAGGGGCTTCTTCATCGAGGCAATCTTCTCGAGGATAAATTCTCTGCACAATGTTAACGCCTTGATCTTCAACTTTTCCAAGACATAGTCAACGTCGGAATAGGAGAGAAATGAATCTCTAGAAACAGTTTTGAGAATTGACTTACTTTGAGCTGTTATCAAACTTTGTAATTCTATCATTTAGATCGTACAAATTCTCTAGGAACAGTTGATCTCTAGGATTTGTATTAAAGACATTTTCTATAAGAGATTCTGGAATGATGACATCGGAGAGAAATTGGGAAATTTCCTTTCGAATGGATTGTCTATTCTGGAGACGTTGGTGCATAAACATTGATTTCTTCTGGAGGTCATGGATATCTGAACTAATGTCGCCAATATCCCGGTAGAAAAGTGAGAGAACATTTTGAAGTCGCTGGGATATATTAGATAAAAGGGTGCCTACTTCAAGAATGCTGTCGCATTCTGATAATTGCTCATGGAGAATCGTAACTTTTGGAGCACTCTCAACGTACTTTTCAATAGCAGTTGTCTCTAGAGATTGCAATTTATTTCTGATATCGAGAGAATATTCTTTCAAATCAATTTCTTTACTCAAGGATAGTAATTTTATGCTTTCGCATAGGCTAGAGTATATTTCATCTAAAATAAGAAGATTTGCATACGTCTTTCGGGCCCTTGAAAGTCTAAAATGTCATCGTATTTATTTTTCCAAGAAGTATTCATTTAAATAATTTCTTAATTAGATATAATTTAAACAATCTATCTAAATGGTTTGATGCTTTAAAATTTTCAATGTAATTTTATGAATTTAAATAAAAGATTAGTATCCTTCGTATTGGTTTCTATTTCCAAGGTTTAGAAAATACTTGAAGAAATTAATAATAATATCATTTATTCAAAATAACTATCAATTACGATAAATCAAATGGAAAGGATTAAAAATATAAAACAATAAAAAATGATTTTTAAAAAATCAATCTGCATGATCTACACTCAGGTCGGTTTGCTCAACTCTGCTAGAGGATCTTTGCGCCCCGTCTGCTTCCTAGCAGCATCAATCAGCTGTTCGAGAAATTCCAAATTTGAACAGTTCCTTAGGAACTCGTGACTTAATAACTCCTCAGCTGAGTAACGATCATCGGGATTTATCTTGAGGCACTTTTCGAGGAAGTCATTTAAAGCTACAGAAGTCTCGTCAGATTTTGGCTTTGGAGGCTCATTGTTTATTATTGAATAGATTGCCTAAACATTTAAGATTAATTTCCCATTAGAACCAAGTGTATCAAAATAACAAATTTTAACCAAATCCTATTCGAACTAACCCTTAGAGGAGGCATATCCAAGTATGGCGGTTTCCCATCAATCATTTCTATAATTAAAATACCCAAGGACCAAATATCGATGGAGGGTCCATAGCTCATGGTCTTTGAGATTACTTCAGGGGCCATCCAGTAAGGTGTACCCACCATAGTCTCTCGCTTACTAGCTCGACTTCCAAGTTGGGCACAAAATCCGAAATCTGTCAACTTCACTTGGCCAGCCTTTCCAATTAGTACGTTGTCTGATTTTATATCTCTAGAATTTAAGAATTAACGTTTAGATCAATTCATTTATTAAATTCACACACAAATATTCCTATCGTGGGAAGATGTTTATATTACAGTGTAATTATTATTATTACAGTATTAAAAATTCAAGTCATAAAATATTCTATTGATTTTATCCAAGTTTGAATAATGATTCATAAAATTATCATTTTGCAAAATGATTTGTCAAAGATTAAAAAGAAAAAATCAATAGATTACAACTAAATTCGATAACAGTCTTTATATTTTTAGTCTTTGATAAATAATGATTCTTATATTACATTGTCATAACAGAGAGTAGCAGAAAGTTTAGAATAATTGTTAAAAGTTGAGAAACTTACTTTTTAATTCTCTTGAAATGTTCAAAAAACTTTTTAAAATATATCACAATAGTTTTTTTTAATTGCACTATTCTAATCTTTTGACCTCTAAGAACAGTTTGAAAATTGACAAGTTTCTATTTTAGAGAAGAAGTCTGATTCAAAAGAAAATCTCCAATGAATGGAGAAATTGATAATTTCTCACCTGTGAATAATATTCTTGCTATGAAGATAGCTAAGAGCTTTGAGGATTTCTTTAACAACAGACGCAATCAAAGTCTCGTCCATGATAGTTTCAGTGACGATATCGGTCATAGAACCTCCGTCAAGATATTCCATAACGACCCATAAACTGTTGGTAGATTCAATGAAGAATGATTGAAGATAATTGACAATATTCGGGTGCTTTATGTTCTGCATAACGTTGATTTCACTCAGGAGAAGGTCCCTCTTTGGTTGCTTTGCTATGTCCATGATTTTTATGGCCACAATGTTCTCAGTGCCTACTTCAACTCCTAGGCGTACAATTCCCGAGGCACCACTTCCAAGCTTTGACTTAAGCTTGTAGATCTGTTGGGGGTTTAGCGGGGAGACTGTTCCTTTGATCTTTTCTATGAATTCATCTTCTGATAGGGGTTGCGGTTTCACTCTTCGTTTTGGAGGGCCCAAAATTTTATTTACAGACTAAGTTAAGTAAAAATTATTGTATTAAAAAATTTTATCCCAAAAACAATGATCCATTCAAAATAATATGACTAACCTCTGGTTTAGAACTTTTATCTTCATCCAAAATGATTCCTTGTTGTTCACTGATGAATTTGGGTGCTTCGTCTTTACGCTGGAGATTATCTGAATAGGCATTAATAGCATTAACGATGAAGTCAGGATGCGATTTTTCCTCTTTTGTGAAGCCTTCCCGGTCGATTATCTGTTTCCAATAATTTGGAAGTCCCTCAAGGGTCTTCTTCTCGGGATCCAAGTAAACATGAACATTTTGTATAAAATCCTTTGGTTCACTGATTTCAATAACTCTGCCGTTGCCCTTCTTCTTTAGAAAAAAACTCATAGGATACGGTTTTTGGGGACAAAAAGGTATATATTTTTTTATAAATTTTTGTTGTTAAAACAAAATCATAACATCAGAAGTAATTTTTGTTGTTTAAATGTTACTTGCTTTAATGATTTAATTATTTTATAAGCTAACAATTCCTATCAAAATAATTGTATGTGATTCTAACTCCATTATGGAACTTGGTATCTAATTTGCTAAATAATTAAAACTCTACCAAAGTCGAATACATAATATCATTTTCATTTTTATTAGGATTGTTTACAGTTCTCCGTTGGAAATTCCACTGGAACATTTGTTATCTCTTTTTGGTTTGTAGTCTGAGCAGGATGTTAGACAATTGACGAAGCTAGTTCCACATAGTTCCTTACACTTCTCAGTGTCACATTCAGTGTAACACGTTGTTACAATGGACTGACAATTTGAAGAACATTGTTTTTCAGCAGAAATCCTCAAAAAGTTTATAGAAGCAATGAGATATATGGCAGTTATAATTTGCATTTTCAAGTTAATAAAAATCGTTCAACAAACGTATAATATATTTCGAATTTCTAAAATGCTGGTCGGTTTATTTATAAAATGTTTACGCCTATTGTAATATAAATTTGAAGTAGTTAATTTGAAATGGGATATTTAGATGATTTAAATTAAAAGAACGGGATTTGCACAAAATTGACTCAAGATTATTTTGAATTGGTTTGTATAGATCTAGATTTTCACAGTGAATATTAAACATCTCTTAAGCATATATTTACCAGTTAAAGTGCGGAATTTGGGTTTCAAAGATTTTAGTCAGCTGCGCAATTCTAAGAAATAAACTCATTTGTAGAAAAAATGTTATGAGCCTCATAATTGGATATATCTGAGTTCAGCTTTAAGGAATCAATTTTAAAGTTTACTCTCGAATCTATTCTAACTTTTTTAATTTAGACATTAAAAAACGCTGGATCAGTTTTAGTTATTTAACGTTTCAGATTGTTCAGTCTTTTCACTGATTGATTCATAGAAAAATACACAATTTTTTTCAAAAATAGTCTTCTTAAAGTAGCCTTGGTAATTAATCCATAGCATATTCATTTAAAAGTATCTAAAGGCCCGTTAGAATGGCGAGATCGCGGAGCATAACCCATAGAGAGAGCTTATGCAAATTCCCTAGGCATTTGCAAGATTAAAGTTAGTCTACGAATTATGTCTATCCCCGCCTATAACAACCTAGAAACCTATCGATCGCTACCAGAGATGACGTCAAGAAAGCGTTAGATGTCCTTATCCGCACCTGAAGTGGTCATCAAGAAGAAAGGAGGGAAGCTCCGAATGTCCAACTAGATGATTAACCTCTATCAACTGCCTACGTTGGAAGAGATGTTTTATTCCATTCGAAAGCATAAGTTCTTCACGAAGAGTCCAAGATGTACCTAGTGATCAACACCCCACGGGGACTGTTCGTAAGAAACCGACTCACGTTTGGAGTCAAGTCAGCGCCCAAGATCTTCCAAGAGATCATCTGGTGTACACAGAAAACGTCCTTATTTTGGCGGAGACTCTTGATGAGCTTTGGGATACAACTGTAACGGTCGTAGAACTTCACTTGCGCCGGATTGAAACTGAACCAAGTAAATATTTGCAGCTAGCGAGTGACCATTTTCGGGATTCATCTTGAGCAGTGAAGGTAGACGACCAGCCCCAGAGAAGATGTGTTTTAAAGCACCGCTCCTACCACTATTCAAGTCGGATTTGGAGTATCAATGGACCTCCGAGAGACAAGACAGCTTCGATCCTAGCTGAGGTGAAGAATAAAACTTTTTTCCGCTGTAACACGCTTCCACAAATACGTTTACGAAAGTTCCTCCTACAGACTGACCATCGTCCCCTACTACACATCTTTGCCCCACACAACGGTTTGAAGACGACTACAACGATGGGCTCTGATCCTTCGCGAATACCAGCTACGTCAACAAGCACGAGTTCGCCCATACAGACTGCCTATCCCGCCTATAGAAGCGTCAGCCTATCGATGGAGCACTAAAAGAAGCAATCTTCTTTGTGAAAGACTGTCTTGTGTTAGACGAACAAGTTTTCATCCCGCCTAACCTACGCCTACGTACCCTCAGTGAGCTTCACCGGGGACATCCGAGACAAAAAAATATGAAACAGCTCGCCCGCGAAAACGTCTATTGGCCTAATCTAAACAAAGATATAGAGACGTATGTGTAGAGAATAGTAAATCATATGAATGATTTACTTAAACATGTCCCGCGGAACAATATTGGTGTTCTCCAGGATCTAGCAGGTGGACTAGACCCAGCTACGAGGGCTTCACTTATCACTCTCCCAAGCGCATACATTACCATCGACCAGTGCTTCGGTCCCCCAAGTCCCTGCCGGATCTCGTGGAATGCCGCAACATATGTGAACAATCAATGTGAACAAAGCCAGCTAAAGAGCAAGCTGGCACCTATACAACCATCCATAGAATGGCCTACCGCAACTAGTCCATGGGAGAGATTGCACATTCGCAGGTCCTATAAATCACCTATATTTCCTAGTCCTGGTGGACGCCTATTTCTAATGGCCAGAGATCAAGCTCCATATGAAGAATACAAACAGTCTGGAGGTAATCAAATTTCTAGATAAATTAGCTACCATCTTTGGTCTACCTAGAATGATCGTGAGTGACAACAGTACCCTCTTGGTTTGCGAAGTCTATCGAGAATGGGCCGTCCAACAAGGCATTGCGCTGAGGAACGGTCTAGTCTACCACCCTCATTCCAGTGGTCAAGCGGAACGTTTTGTAGACACGTTCAAAAGAACCCTATACAGGCATCCTCACGATATCCCTGAAGAAGCGATGGGTGTCTTTTTGTCCTACTACCGATTCAGCCCTAACCCTATAACTAAAAAGAGCCAAGCTGAATTGATGTTTGGAAGACCTATTAATACCCAATGCCAATGATGAACCCGGTACATCAGCCTACCTATCACACAACATGCTAGATGGGAGAAAGGTGTTGTCAAAGATACCGCTGATTCCATCATCCCAAAAGCGGTAACATCACCAACCTACACATGAACAACTTGAGACATGGAGCCAACCCCTCAATTGATCCCTAGTGCAAACCAACTACCTTCTAGTAGAAGTACCCTTCCCGGAAGAAGTACCCTCTCAAGAGACACCCATGGCTGAAAATGGTATCAAAGATGCCTCACCACCGACCCGACCCGCAGGTTGGCGGGGAGGTCGACGTTCGCTGCCAGAGGGCCAACCTAGACGTAATTCGAATCGAGAGCATCTCAGCATCGGGTGTTGAAGATTATATATATTTTTCAAATATATTATCCCTTGTTTTAATGAGTTAAAGTGCGAAATATGATTTGAACATTAACCGCCTATCCTATTATAATTAAAACAGATTTTTCCATGATTTGTTGAGTATTAAATATTATTTGACTAGAGCCTTCATTGTGCTTACAACTTATACAGAGTAGTATAACGATTGTTTTACTGTACTCGTAAGAGTCTTTAATATGTTTTAGCATGAAATTTTATCAATTATATTCTGAAATAGTTAATAATTATCGAGTTGAGGAGTCCTCAATTATTCAATAAAAATTTAGTTGTTTGCGCATTTGGCTTTAACTTCGCAAAATGAGAAAAAACTTCTACTAAAGTTTATTTTCTCTCTAGTATAACTAATACAACTCGAGTGAGTAGATTTATCCTGAATTAACTTGTTTAAATTTTCTCCAATAATCACTGATATTTTCCAAAACATTATCACTGTATTTCTGAATGCTTCTGTGCATATTCTGTTTTGAGGCATTTTTAAAAATATGATAATAAAAACTTAGTTTTCGGCTAAAAAGTGACCTTTGTAGTCTATCACGTCAGCATCCCTAGTCATAAGATCATCTCAAAGTTGGAAATGTCATGAATTTATGACCAATATAAGACTGAGGGAGGGGGCATACATAAGTCTAAAGGCTGCAAGAATATTGATGCACAAAGGTTCATTTTGATGAATTTGAAGTTGAGTTGTTATCAATTTTTAGAAATTCTGATTTTTTACACCTCAATTTTGAGGACTTGTACGCAATGGATAATACGTGGGCAATGCATTTTCTAAAATTTTCTTAGGCTTAAAAATGACCATTTTCAAAATACTGGCTCAGTTAAAAATAGTCACTTTTATAAATACGCATTAGCATTACGCAGTACACCAACCTTTTTACTTTTAGGAAATTCAAAAATGTAAGTTAAATTTTAACTCAAAAATGTTGAGAACAAACTAAACAAAAACTTTTAAATACGTATGCTGGATGAAAAAGTAATTAAAGTTTAGCTAGAAAGACCAAATCTCATTCTGTATTTAACTAAAATATGACTCTTTCATCAGCAAAGGCGTTTAATTTTTTGATTAGTCAGAGCTAATCTTTAAACTGCTCACGTGTTTTACAATTTCATCAGATCAGCTAGGTTTTTTGACTGTAAGATAGTTTTCTCTAGTTTATTTGAGTCTTTATGATTTCAGGCTTTGTTTAAAAAATATGATTTGAAGTTGATCGAGCCAAAAAATAAATTCTACAACTTCATAATCTAGGCTTGCGGGGCTAATTTAAGATTAATCAGAGATCAAATTCCTTAATTATGCATACGATTTTAGGCAACAAGGAGTGAGTATCGATGTATTTTTATGGCTTAATTGAATCTATAAGATCAGAAAGAGGAATTTGATCTATTATTTCTTTAAATTCTTTTCAACTTGATGATTTATCTTATATTCAACTATGACTTTCTAGCTATTGTCGTGAGAAATCAGCAATTAAATTTCACCCATTTAACATTCCTTTCGGTTATGCTTAACACATTTCAATTTACAGAAAAACAGTATGTTGATCGGTTGATAAGGTGTATAAATTGTTCATATTAAGTCTATCATCTAAGTGCTGTTACTGAAATTAATAGTGTTCATTGGATGCAGGCTGAGCATTTTTAATAATGATCCACTGACAGATTTTAATGAATCTAAATAAATTTATTTATGATCGATGGTTTTATTTTTTAGGCTTTATCGTAAGAAAAATATTATTATTCCTTTGATTTACTTTTAAATGTTACAAAAAGCTTCTAAATCTTTCTACAAAATTTCTAGTGATTCAGTATGTTTGCTCGATTCTATTCACAAATAAAAATAATTTATATTTAAATTTTTAATATAATATGTATATTTAAACACACTATCACAAATTGTAATTAACAAAGTTTGTTTGTTTGATTTAACAATATTTATAATCTTAAAGAAGTTAAAGTGAGTATTTTCACTGAATTAGTTAGATATGCTCATTGATATAAATGATATTCATATATTTTGATTCAATCAATTCTTCTCATATTCTTTCTTCTTTTAGTCCTACGTAAGCAGGTTTTATGCAAAAACGAAAATAATTTTTGTATTCATAATAATTTAATTGATCTCTTATTAAAATTTCCTACAGGCACTAGTAAGTTTGGAATATTCAATTATCAGTGATAATTTATCACGCTACTGAAATTACATCTGATAATACATCTTCAAAATCAATTAATCTTCTCAATAGTAAAGGAAATCTGTGAGTTAATTCTCTAAATAAAAATTTGCTGTGATTAAGAAAATTTTAATTAGCAGATGTTTTATCCATTAAATTAATATTTTTAAGCTTTCTATAGAAATTTTCATCGAGTTTCTTTCTTTCAAATACAGGAGTCTTGCAGTAAAGAAATTTCATAATGTTTATCATTTTCATAAAAATAATTATAAAAAAATTATCTAGTTATTTTGAGATTTGAGTTGGATTAAGTAAACTCCTTTGCCATAAATAGGTTTAAAAAAATTAAATTTTTTAAGAATTTAAAAGTAAATTCATCATATTTCATGCAATATATTCTTTAAAATTCTAATTTACTCATAAATCTTTAGTTAGTCACTCAGTCATAATTTAGAATCGAATCCCTCATAGATGTCTTCTATTTTAGTTACGTTCAGTTTTGAAAATTGAGTTACCTGATTCAAATGAAAAATCCACCAAAAATCTTTTTTTCATATAAAAATGTGAAATTATTCTCATGAAATTCGACAATAACCAAAAATATAAGAAGAAAGATGAGTAAAGACCAGTGCTTTCTCTCAGAGACTTCTATTTTTGGTCAAAGCAATTATTTGTTAAGGTAATGCAACAACTCTCGTATATAAGTCTCCATGAGAAGTTTGACACTTGATAACTTTTTATCTATCTGTTTATTAAGCGGACTTCAGACTTGGCCATGAAAAATGACTCCTCGGCGTTCAATAATTGGTATAATAATGTTACTACTTATTAGTAGAACAACATATTATTTAAAAATACATTTAATGACATTTTGTCAAATCACGCTTCAATTTTTACCACCAACTGGCATCTTAACATTTAAGTCAAGAGATTGAACTTGTTAACTCAAGAATTAAACTTTAGGAAAAATTAATGTGAGTCCAATTCATATTAATTATGGCGCCAAATGTGTTATAATAAACTCAACCTAAACTCGAAAATAATTCTCATTTTGGCTGACTTGTAAGAAGACAAAATATACATTTCTCTTATGGATTTAACACTTGAAAAGTGTAGAACTATTCAAAAATTAAGGTTTTTATAATAATGTTAATTTCTAAAGTAGTTTTATACCTCAAACCTTTATAGTGATTCCAAGTGTCAAATAAGTTTATTCGAGTGAGCGAAAAGTTTGAAAGAAATTTTATTAAATTTTTCCTGATTTTTATGAAACTAAAATCTAATTCTTTCTTAGAAAGGAAGACACAAAAGGCTTGTGAGCAACATCTATTTAGACTTTTTGACAATATAAGCGTTTTCATAGCCGACTTGTGAGTCCATATTCTTGCATTTATTTACACATATTAAATAAGACTCAAGAAATTACAGTTGATCAATTAAAAGAAGGGGATGTCACATTTTTCTCAATTCTGCACTTTAAAAAATTAAATATCATAACCTGTACCAAGTGTGCAAATTCAATGATAATTAGAAGAATATAATCAGGGCTTAATACTAACAGTTAAGAAATAGGAAAAATATGTTTTTGTTGTGACTGTGTCGTGTCTCTAAGCGATTGTTGAATATATATACGACCTCTTATAGTAGCTTAAACTTGTTTCATCATGTCTAGCTCTCTCTTGTTCAAATCTGAATTTGATACAAGGCCATTTAACGTACTCTATGGTTTTGGCTGTCAAACTGAAATTATAGCAATTTTAACAAACTTAAACGCAGATGATAGTAAAAAACATTGTATCATAATACTGACTACGTTGAATAAATGTTTAAATTAACAAATATTTTCGAAATAGAAAACGTTCTTAAAATTGATTAGAAAACGTATTTTTGATCAAAAGGTACTAGAATTGGCAGAAAAATGGGAATTTTTCATCTTGTCCTATTTGGTTTAATCGATTGATTAATCAAAATGGGAATTCTATCACCCCTCATATAAGAGAGGAATGTATAGGTTTTGGATAAGAAATTCTTTATAAATATATTTTACAATTTAAGGAAATTTGTGAACACATATAGCAAGTAACTAAAAATTTGATTATTAAATTTCTTAATGCTCTACAAGCTTCATTGCAGAGTCTAAATCTACTCGCGTTCATACTAGAGGTTGTAATGGGGGAGAGGTCAGAATTTGTTAGCCGAGTAATCTCAGCTAGAAGAGGGAGGCCAGCGGAATCGAACTCACATCGAGTCATAGGTTGGAATTTGGAGCGTCTCAACAAATAATGACAACTCTGTCCGGCTGGGTAGCTTCAGATACCTCTTTAACCCTTCTAGGCCCACAGTAACATTTTTGTTACACTCTCACTAGAAGGCTCATAACACTGACAAGAGGAGTGATGAGAAAATTCAAACTACCAGCAACTAACCAAGAAAATGTTGGGTTTTCGAATGACATCACTTTCGCACCTCAATAATATTGGGCTTAAAAAATACAGCTGTTTGAAATTTGCGCGGGAAAATAATTTGAACATTTTCCCTTTGCAGATTGCTTATCGAATTATGTGACAAGTTTAAAATATTTGATCTGTGAATTCAAAAAAATGACGTCTAAGATTTTTTCGTAATTTTTAAAGGAGAATTTATTTTGCCTCCCAAAATTAATCTTCAATAAAATTCTCAAAATTTAAAGTTTTTCTATGCTTGGGCCTAGGAGGGTTAATAGAGGTCCGATCCATTTGTTATTTTGAAAGAGGTTACATTTATTAGAGCGATTGCATATTCCTAAGGATTTCACAATCTCTTTGAAGAGCTTTAATGAATCCTACTCCGAATAGTTTTAATCATCATGAGTTAGTTTCTGCCATTTTTATATATAAAAAATATTTTGTGAAATACTCAGCAATTTTGACAGAGCTTATCTGATGAAGTATCACTAGAGTTATTAAGAAATATTTATTGAATATAATTAAGATTATTATTATGATACACAAACTTTAGCTTCATTTAACAATGGGCCCTTTCCAAATTCTTAAATAAAGAATTCAGTAGCTCTTTTTTTATTATTTCACCAAGATTTCTGTTTACAAAATTCATAGTAAACTAAAAATTAACTGAAATACACTACAAAAATATATTTTATATCCTCTTCAGATATAATAATGCTGCCTATTGCTGGTGAGTGATGAAAATATTCTGGATAAATATCTTGGTTATAGTCGTACAGAAAAAATATGCCACGCCAAATTCAATCTCTTTTAGCCCAAGCTCCAGATACATACGATGACTCATCTATCCCTCAAATGAATATCTCAGTCAAATTCTTGTAGAGGCTTAAAAATATTTCCTTTCAAAGGTTTGAAAAAACATATCCTGGTTATAAGTGAGTTTGAGATGTTTTGTGAAAGCATTCAACTTATTTTGAGCATACAGCGGTTGAATTTGGTTGAAAATCTCATTCTAGCGCGCCCTTCAAACAGTATGTCGAGAAACAAAATTTTTGATTTAATTATTTTTGTGCAACTAATACATCTTGATAGAACTTGATATTTTTAGATTGGCTCTTAAAAGGTAATTTAGACTAAAATTTCATATTTTTAAAGCCCTTTTGATAGACAATTCTAGCATTAGTTCAATCAGTGCTTTGATGGTAGAACAAATGTGTATTACACCTAAACATACCTCTTCGTTCACCAACATCTGAATTGTAACTATTTTATACCTTGAAAAATCAGAAACGACCAATAGAAATAGAGGGTAGGGATGACCAATAGAATTAACCTTGATGATGTAATGATGTAATTGACATTGAATTGACAATAAGGAATGAATAGGTAGGCAAAATAATTCACATTCTAAAAATTGTAAGAAAAATATGCAGTGTACAATTTTGCACTGTAATGTGTTAAATGTACATGACTTGTTATCCCAGAACAAATTTGGGAACACTACTATGTGTGTGTGTGCTGTTTTTAATTTTTTTTTCACACCTGATACGTACGTTATTGCGTAAAAGCATACGTTAATTCATCGGATAGTTTATTGTCATCGAATTTGAAGAAAAACTTAATCATTTTTCCTCAATTTTTAAAGCTTTTTTTGATTTTTTAAAACTTTTTCTAACTTCTCCTAGCGAATTGCATACCATTTTGAAGCTCTTTTTATGAAGAACTTTCTGTTAATTTTTCCAATCACTTAAATTTTTTCTAATGTTCAATGAAATCAATATTGAAAATAATAATTCCACAAGATTCATAAATGTTAAATCTTCAGTGGCAATTTTATTTTACAGAAAAAAAATATCAAACCACTTGAGTTTTATTATCTTTAGGGATGACTTCTTAGATGTTTCATCTTTCTTTTAACATCTCATTTATTGCATAATGAGCCATTCATTTTATTGTAAAAGCCATTTTCTCAAGTGGGCTCTAAAAATGTTATTTTATATTGTAAAATTTACAATCCGAAAAAGGGGCATCTTGTGCCCAGGCCTTACGTACCTTTATTTGCAGCCAATGAAACTGCTCCTTTAAAACCTTTATATTCTTCG
>JJOG01005285.1:0-33638 GCA_000715275.1 Gyrodactylus salaris
AACGCGTATATGTCTGGTTGATACTATTTCACGAATTTATCAATACTTTCTCATATATGACTTATTCAGATTTCTACAATTAAATAATAAATTTCCATTAATAAACGGTTAACCTAATAATAATCTACTTAATAGTAGTGTACCATAAAACTAATAATAATACTAGGTTATTAAAACTAATTTGATAAGTCTAACTCTATGTTGTGTCTAGGCACTGAGAAACGCTAGATTTAAAACAGTGGCCGGGTTCTGAATTCAAAGGGAAGGAATTCAGGATTGGAAGCGCTCGCATCCCTGGATCATTGAGTAGTATTAGTAAATTTGTGAAAATATGTAAAACGAGAGGATAGCCCAGTGGCTAGTGCATTGGACTCCCAATACACTGGTTGAGGGTTCGATTCTCGCCTATGACATACTGATGATTCCTAACAAGGATGAAACGCGTATATGTCTGGTTGATACTATTTCACGAATTTATCAATACTTTCTCA
Organism: Gyrodactylus salaris; assembly: GCA_000715275.1. Taxonomy (NCBI): domain Eukaryota; kingdom Metazoa; phylum Platyhelminthes; class Monogenea; order Gyrodactylidea; family Gyrodactylidae; genus Gyrodactylus; species Gyrodactylus salaris. The sequence continues at coordinate 492 of JJOG01005285.1, forward strand.
TATATGACTTATTCAGATTTCTACCATTAAATAATAAAATTTCCATAAATAAACGGTTAACCTAATAATAATCTACTTAATAGTAGTGTACCATAAAAACTAAATAAATATTTCTTCCTATGATTTCATTCCAAAATCTATACTTATTGAAATTTGATTATACTCTTGTTGTCGTTTGATATCTCTCAGGGAGTAATGTAGTTTTTTTATTCATTTTCTTGGATAGTCCATTCAACTTTTGATTTTGCTCTCCAAGTAGTAGGACTTTTTTTAATTCTTCTCTTCAAGTGAAAAATTGCACCTTTTTTCATGCTTTGATCTATGATTATCTCTAGGGGAGAGGAGCCGAATGTAAGTTGAATAGGTTTATAACTTGAACACCTTTTAGTTGCTTGAAATTGCAGTGAGTAGGTCTATTCGAATTGTCTCTACTATCTTTGAGAAGCTAATAAAAAGTTAAATCTATTTTCTCCTACTTCCTAAGAGAATGACGAGAAATGTATCTTGCTCATTTTTGTTATCAAGTTACCCTAATTTCTAAGCATTGCAATATTCATCAACATTTACGTCAGATTTCCATAGATAACATTTCCACATTTAATGTATGTTTCTTTGCTCGTCTTTTAAGATGGAAATGAGGGACTCTCAATCGACAATTATAACAATGGTCCCTTGTCAAGTTCATACAGCTTACACCGTTTACTTTACATGAACCGAAAAAGTTAGGTTGAATAATTAGTGAAGATTTGGCAATATTTGTAGAAACCTTCAAAATGTCTAATTATTCAAAATTCTGCTACTCCTTAGGTTCACCAAGACCAATGATTGACAACATCTTTGAACATGAAGAATAAATTCTTTCGAGGATTGATTTAAAAAGAGAAAATTATTTCTCTCTGTAAGCTTTCAAATATCAAATTCATTTTCGTTCATTCATTCAAATTGATACTAGCCCAGTTATTTTCTATGGATGAAGGGTTTTTAATTTTTTTCTAATGTATATTTGATTGAAATCAAGCAATTCTTACAAGAACCTGGACTTATGATAGAACAGTTTTGCGTTATTTTGAAAACTTAATTCAACCCCTTAATTCAGAGTCGGGTCTCTCTATTTGTAAGCTCGTGTTTTTAATCTGTTCAATCCGAGATAGATTTGCCAAGCTCATTGAAGGGAGAATTTGATATTTTTTTATTATTCGCAATCTCCAAAGTTAGCTCTCATATCTCCTATTATTTGCCTAATCTATCCTCCCTTCGAAATTCTATAGTCTTGCGAAAGAAAGAGAGAATTGAACTTAATCGATTGATGATGATTCTTCCTCTTTTTATTTGCCCAAGTAATGAAAATGGAAACGTAATTTTTAAATTAAGAAAAGAAAAGTAGAGGATTAAATATCGTTATGTAATAATCTACAAGATTTACATAATTGCTAATTATTATGCTATAATATAGACAGCCAAGTATAGCAAAACGTGGATAATATATAAATCAATGTTATCAATATATGTTTATTTGGGAATATCACTTCAATTTGAAACTAGTCAAGCGATTTCACTATTCATAACAACACTAAATGCATCACTTGCTGGAAGGATATCTTATTTTATGACTTTTAAGGTCGCTTGAAGAAATTCTTAAAGTAACAACTCAATTTTGATCCTAATTTCTGCAACTCTTATGGGTTAGAGAGTTTGTTCCATCTACTGGACAGGCCATCCTAATTGTGTTTTATACAGAAATGTTTCAAGATTTATTGTATTAACTCTTGAACTTAAATGAACTTCTCTGGCCGTATAAATCGATATTAATTAAAAGATTGATTCAATACATGTTAGTAAGGAACATTTTCACAGAGCTAAAAGATTCAGTCGTTTTTAGTCATTTTTAATTTTAAAAAGATGTAGGTTGATATCCTGGAATCGTCTCATAGACTTGATATCTGAGAGAGAGGAATGATTACTTATTTATAAAATGTCCTTAATCTCATGAAGAAACTCATAACAATGACACAATGAGACACCTCTCTCACTGACGTGAAGTAGCGATTGCACAAGAAACGAAGGAAATAGAATAAAAGACAAATTTTAATTAACGCCTTTCATTAGGTGGGTGAATTGATGTTTTCAATATACACAGTGAGAGAGAGGCTAAAAACTCCATCTTCGTGTTAGACGAGGTTAGAACCAAATGTACAAGAAAATTGCATCTCCTAAATGTAGTTTACATAATCTGACAAACCAAAAGTAGCTAAGATGCTTCAACGGAATAAGATTTTAGCAGTAATTACGTGCTGATATTATTGGTAACCACTTATTGAGACTTGTGCAATGTAAACATTTATTTAAGAAGTAAAGTTCTGATCTATGGACAATGGCGTCTCACAAACTTTGATTCCAAAAATTTCAAAAATCCATAGGGGAAATTCTTTTTTCGTTCAATAGAATTTCTCTCAAATAAGTATCTAAATCAATATTTTTTAGATCAGGAAAGATTCACTGCAAAAAGCAAGTATTCTTTGTAGGAGCAGTGTTATATCTGGAGAGAGAGACGAATTTTCTGCGTAATCTCATAGTAAAATGTTATCATTCAACTGATATCAAGTTTATAAAATATTCAAAAAACGATCCTTTTATTACTCTTCAACATTTTTCTATTCAACATGTTTTTCCTTCTCTATTGAGGAAAAAAGTATATTTTTCAGGCAAAAAATAATTCCAGAAATTCAAAGTTATTTCCTTTCTCTTATATTTGTTTATCTTGGTCATAAAACCCTCTCTTTTTTCCTATTTATCCCAAGTTATTTTTTATTACCTTGAATTCAACTCATCTGGATACTTGTAAGGTCTTTGGTGCCATCATCAAATCATAGATGGATCAAGAAGGTGTAACCCTTTGGCTTTGGTCAGTTTCGATAATTAATTTCAACCTGTGCTCCACCTAAAGACGAGAGAAACACAATTATCTCACAAGCTAATAGTAAGCTATGAAAATTAAGCCTTTTGTCGCTTCAGAGTACCTTTTGAAGTTGCAGGGTTTCTTGCAGTTGATAATCTTTCATTAATAATTTATCTTAAGCCTTGGGTAAAACCTTTCGAGATATATATACATCCATTAACTCTCATCCACAAGTTATCCAACTGCATGCAATCTTTCGATGTATTCTGAGAGTATGTCAAATCTATATAATAACAACTTAAGGAGAGAGCCTTTGAAAATGGTATATTTTCATGTGTGTGGTATTTTGTTTTGTGTATTATTTTCCTTTTCCTAATAAGCCCCAGTGGTATTGTAACAACTAAATATTTTTTAATTAGTTCATGTTCCCTTTTTCCAATTTACCCATTCATTTCGAGAGAAAGTCTAATCATCTTCCACCACAATTTACAACTTCTGTTAAAATGTCACGAATAACATATTATAGATGACAACATTTTCTCCATCTTTCTTACCAAGATATCACTCGTTTCCTTACTCGATTTCTGCTTTTGCCTCGGGCTAATACTTGGGTCTAAGAACCTCTAATAACCGTATGCTTACTTATGAGTGTCACTAGAAAGATATCATCATATTTGACTTTATCTAAAGTATCAAAGCCTCGTTTGCTTATTAGGATTTCCAGAAGAATACCTCTAAACCGTTCATTGCTAAACAATTTTAAAACCCTATCACAACCAACTACCACCCAGTCACAGAAATTAGTTGTATTAATCCTCGGGGTTATCCTTTGCAAGGGGAAACGTTATCTGAATGTTGATGATTCAATCAATAGTTGATGATTCAGGCTTGATTTTAAGTTGCTCTGAGGCTTCAAACTCAACTCTTGTGTATTGCTTGTTGGTCTACATCGATAAGCATCAGTTACCTAGGTAACCTTCTGAAACCAGTTATTCTCTAGAGATATAGTATGATTAAATTATCTAGCCTGAAATTTGAACGGTTGTAATTATTTTTGTAAAAATACTTTTATGTTCCGGTGTAAGTGAAATTTCAACAAGAGTTGAGTATTGCTGTTGACAAGCAAGAGTAGAAACTAGTTTTGATTAAAATAACTCTATAAGAATGTAGAAAGCTTAGAGAATAAGATGTTCAAATTAGGAAGTTGGAGAAAATAATAAAACCACACCTGTATTCATTTGATTGAAGGATTTCAAAGTCACTCTATCGGTTAATATTTGATGCTCCTTTTGGAGTTTATTTTTCTAAAGCATATATTTCTAATAACAGGAAACGTTTTGAGAACACACACTCAAGTACCATACTCTCTCACATATTGACACATATTCTATTAAAATTCTCATGAATATCAAAAATTCATTAATTATCTAATATTTAATAACAACATCTTGGCTTACTAGCAATAATCATGTCTCGCAATACTAAATGCTAGCATCTAAAAGTGTGTTTTAAATAAAGCTATCAGCATGAAATGTCAGGACACTTTCTTAATGAGTAACCAAGGTGACTTCTTCACGTGGGGACAGGAAGTCTGTTAGTTTTAAATTTTTAAAAAAAGTAAACTTTGGTCGGAAGTGTTTATTATCAAGCCTTTCCTAATTCACTCAAACTGACAAACACTAAAAAGTATGTTTTTTTGAAGAAAATTGTCTACTGGTCATACTTCATATCTTGACCTTGTCAAAATGAATAAAAATGTGTGTACATTTGATAATTCCGTTAAAATCTTTTAAGTAAACATTAAAAAATTGCAGTTCAACCAAAAATGTGTAGATGAAAATTTGTACACAAGTTGTATTCAGGCTACATTTCTTACTACTATTTGTCACACCTAGTTGGTCTTGGGTACGCTCCTCCCCACAAATTCATTGAATATTATTCAATTTGAAATTGTAGCTATAAAATTTAATTAACTCAGCACATATTATTATTATTTAGAATATATATTCCTATTATGCGATGAATGAGAATTATGACAACAAACGAATGAGAATAGAGAATGATTACCATTGGTTATTCTAATTTGACGAACTATATTATATCTATCCATATCTCAGCAGATGAAGATAAACTTATTTAGACTAGACCTGGTTTCGACTATATTTTTAGAATTTTGAAAAATTATATTTTTATCAAATTATCCCTGCCCGAAACAATTTTTTGGAATCTAACCTAAAGTCACAGCAACATTTGGATATACACGACTATCATGACATCAGAAAATGAAATATCTTGTGAGAAATCTTCCAATTCGTCGTCCTCACCAAAAGCCACCCCTATCATAGCGACCAAGACTGAGAATATTATTAGGAACTTCTCCGATATGACCCTGGATAATTACCCAAATGATCCACAGAATGTTTTATCCGAAGAGGATTTTAATAATCAAGTTGTCGATGATGGTCATGATTCGAAAGTGAGCTTTAACCAAAGCAGCCAACAGTCGATATCCAGCTCCTCCGACTCTGGATCCGATGTGAATGATCCTGGGTGAGAATTTTTATCATATATACGCCCCTTGATATTAATATTGAATTCTCTAGCTATAAAGACTAACTACGCAATTTATCCTTAGACCTTGTTTGTGAATATTTCCTTTTTTTCCTTTTCAGAAAAATGTTCATCGGTGGATTAAGTCCAAATACATCAGCTGGTGAGTATTGTCAAAATGTCTCTAGTCAAAAGCCTTCCCCTTTTTTCCTCTGAAAAGGTCAATTGGGTGTGAATTTCTCTCTAGTAGTTTTAATTGATTTTTTTTCATTCGGGATCGATTTTTCGTGCGTCAAAATATAACCAAAACTCAAATTAGTGAACACGAAGGGATTTCTTAAAAGTAGAGCTGACAAATACTAAAGATATTATTCATCAAGATCATGGCTAATAAGGAGCATGAGAGCTCTTTCAATCATGCCCTAATAATAATTAAGCTGTCATGATGCTACTGTTAATGGTAGCTGTTTATCAAATCTCTCTCTCTCTCTCTTTTGGGTTTGCACTTTTAACTAATGATCTCTGATAGACTATCACCATTCTTTCTGATTAATCAATTAAGGTATTGCATCATATTTTAGTTATAGAAAAGTTACTTTTTGATAAATCCGCCACATTGGTTTCATCATTCAAATATACTCAAATGCAGCGAATACTACATCGTCTTCGAAATTGTCCAAGATTATCACTTGACTTTTACTTGAAAGTCCAAAGTTTAAAGAGTTGCAAGAAGAACAAAACCAAATTTCATAGCAATTCGAAAAGTCACATAAAAAGATACTTTAACAATCTTCTTCTCGAATGAAAACGTCTAATTTATATTCTTTATACTGCTTTGGTTTGGTTTGTAGAAGGGTAATTTGGAGAGGCGTAGCATAAAATTTGTAATTGAAATTCCTCTCGAATTGGTAGAGATTAACAACTTTATTTTCACGTAGGATTAACATTCATCATGAAGCAATATGCCCCACCAATACATTCCTTCGTGTTTATAAAATCCCTACTATGGTTCATCTTTTTTTCACATGAACATTTTCTCTCTTTGAAAAAAACTAACGATTTCTTCATATGAAAAGAAATAGAATTATGCTTATTTACACAGCTTACAATTGTTTGCTTAATAAAACCTCATTAGTGGATTTCTGCCCAATTCTGGCTCTGTCGACTCATTGGCTGATAATATCAACCAATGAGATTGACAGTTCATTCACTTTCTTTAACTACTTTAACTCATTAGGAATTATAAGTGTGCATTTATACATTTTCCAAGTTTGATTGATAAAAGTACTAAGCCAACTGCAAGACTTTTAAACCTACCTGTCTTAGTTGTATTGCTACTTTAATGATATTTTGCAGAAAGATATTGATTCTTTTTGTGCTTGAAGAGAAAACTCCCAAATGTTGACCTTTTCAAGAATGATGTAAGGCTATTATTTATTCTATGTATTACAATATCATTAGAGTTATAACACATACACTGATGCCAAAAGAAAGGTTATTAGAAAATGACGGCATTACGTACACATGATTCGTGTTGGATTTGGTTAAGAGCCTTTAGTCTTTGCAAGTAGATCATAACTTTGAATCATCTTTTACAGAAGGTCTCAGAGATTACTTCCAGAGCTTTGGACAAGTCAAGGAGTTTATGTTGATGCGCGATGCTCAGTCCAAGCGATCAAGAGGCTTCGGCTTCATTACCTTCACTAACCCAGACAGTGTTGTCAAAGTTCTTCAGACTTCAATCCACGAATTGGATGGCAAGAAGGTGAGATTATTACTATGGAAGGCTCGATACTTTGAATTACTGTTCCATTCTTAAGGAATGAGTAAGGATGAATATTTTATAATTAAATCAAGAAACTGCTCAGTCGTAATGAAAACGTTCATATTGAATTACTAGAAGAAAATTCATTGATTTAACTACAAAATTAATATCTCATTGCATTCTTTCTTATCTGCATCTAATTCTATTATTAGTTGGAGAAGAAGAAATTTGAATTCGTAATTATTTTCGTTCTTTTTTGCTATTCTTTCTGTGGGAGTAAGGGAATTTCTAGCGAGAAAAAATTGGAGAAAATAAATTAAAATTTACAAAAACAAATTACAACACTCCTTACAGAATAGATCTGTACCAGTGGATCTGTATAGTGGGGGTATACAATTTATTTCTTTTCAATTTCATTCAGTGATAAATCGCTCGATGATGCGTGACAAAATAAAGTTTATTTCTCATTTCATTTACAGATTGATCCAAAGTTGGCCGTTCCTAGGAAATCTGGAAAGTACATCATGGTAATTAGATTGAACAAAAGTCATCAATTCAAGTTTTCTAATGGATCCCTTCTTTATAGGCATATTCTCGTATAAAGAAGGTCTTTATCGGTGGAGTTGCAACCAATACCACTGTGGACGAGTTGAAAGGATATTTCTCCAAATTTGGAAAGGTAACTACTTTTGTTAAAATCAGCACAGTTTTAGGGTAAATTTGAATATTCCATAAAACCGAATCTGTGTGTAGGAAAAGAAGAATAATTTCTATTTTTATCAATAATCAGAGATAAATTACAAGGCACTAGAAAATAGGTTATTTCTAAAGAGTAAAAGATAATTGAACATTGGTTTAATGTTGATTTCCTTTTCATTCACTTCCAGATTGAATCATGTGAGCTAATGATGGACAAGGCAACAAATAGGCATAGAGGTAAATTCATCCGTTATTTATTATCATCATACAATACTCCATCTATATATTTTTCTATGGACCGAGAAAAATGATAAACAATATTTAAATGATTATGTTTATAACTCTGTAATGAATATGCATGAGAGATGATTATCCTAATTGATTGATTTTTTGCCATTCAAAGTTTGACTTTCAAACTGTGAATAGTTACTCTTAAGTAACCATTCGATTAATTTAATTCCCTTTTTACATTACAAAATAGAATAAAGATGCTTTAATGGTTTATCCATAATAAATGAAATAAAGTGATATCACATGTCTTGAAAGTGGGCTCATTGTAACTTTCAAACAGGTTTCGGATTCGTAACATTCGAAAGTGAAGAGGCTGCAGATGCAGTATGTAGGGAGCATTACCATGAAATGAATAACAAGACAGTCGAAGCCAAAAAGGCCCTTCCTAAAGAGATTATGAATCCCACCTCGGTACCGATGATTATGAAGCGTGGTCCCTTCATGCGTCCACCCCTACGTGAGTTGATTGAAACGATATTTTGCGCGTTGAGATATTTTTGGTTTTAATTCCAAATAGATATCTTATGAGATTATTTATTTTAGACCAAATGTTCAGTAAGTAAAAAACACTCGTCCTTTTAGAGAAAATTCTTTGTCTCAGTTATTTTATGGATATAATCATCAATGGGCAGAAGTTTCATTAATTTTTAACTCCTTGATTTGCATTGATTTCATTTTGATCCTTCTTTTTTCAAACTATTCCATCCCATGAGTGATACAAGTGTAATCAGACTACTTGTTGAAGGATTAAGAACCATCTTTTGTTATTACAATGGATATTTGTGTAAAAAGTACTAAAGCCTTAGGTTCTCCTTGAGTTAGAGAAGAGTTGATATTTTCAAATTGCTTTGCATGGTCGATCATTCCATATGTCATTCTCTTAGTTTCTGAAATATCCCCAAATATCTGAAAGGAAAAATTCCCCATTTCTAAGTTTGGTTTCATGTTTGGGCATTGTCTTTAGGGAAAAAATGTCGTTCCAGATCATGCAGTTTCATGAAGTATATTGAATTTTGTTTGGTAAATCATGATATGAAACCAAGACTTGTTAAATTTTGTAACTTGAGAAAATTTGCTTGATCGTTTAAGGCAAGATTCACGGAAATTCTGCGCTTATTTGATGTTCATGAAACTGCATGATCTAGGAAGACCTCTTTGCCAAAAGAAATGCTCTAATTTCGGGTCTAACCATCCACCCTTCAGAGACGAGCAATTCTGGAAGCATCCGGCATGAAAAAAAAGAAATGTTGAAATAAACTCTTCTTTTCATCTAGCCTTCATTCAAAGTCAACTTCCAGTCTCAAACTACGCAATGACCAATGGTTCACATCAATCCTCCCAGGTCTCGATACACTCAGCAGGTAATAACAATAGCAACACACGTCATCAAGATCCAAATTCAAATTCGACACCAACCTATGCCTATGTACCGAGTTTCTTCTTCCCCCACGACTGTTCAATGCAACAACCAATCTCCATGTATGCTCATCCACCAACTCTACTCCAGCCCTATCCCAACGTCCAACTTCCAATGCAATAAACAAAATTCTTGATATTTTCATACAAATATTTCTCTTGCGATGATCTTCAAGTAATCGTTTTATCTTAATTTTTTTCGATTTTTTTTCATTATTTCCCTGTTATTTCAATCTCTTATCCAAGTTAAAATGGTCTTAAAAAATACCAGATGAATCTTTTTCAAAATTTCTGTTAGAAAATCAATCTATTTTCATTGCTCAAGAAACGAAAAAAGTTAATTTTAATTCAAATTGTAAAGAAAGTCATATTTTTTATATACACCAAAAAATATTAAATAAGAATCTGATTCAAGCCCCTGAAAATGAATGGAAAAGATTTTAAAGAAGTCCCAAAACTTTCCCGGAAAAAATGTTTTAACGAATTTTTAAAATTTCAAGCGTTATTTTTTTATGAAGAAAAAAAAGATATAAACAAATGTTTACTTGCTATCACAGAAGAAGAGAAGTGTGAACCATGTCAGTTTTTCTTGAAACCAAAATCCCTATTTTAAAAAAAGCAAAAACTATGAAAAATGCTGTGTAAATACTACCTCTCAATATGTGATTCAAAGAAAAAGCCTTTATGGGCTTCAAGCCCTCCCATGTGATCATGATTAAATAATCTCTTCTCATAAAAGATACAGCTTCAAATGTGCCTGAGCTTAAAAGTGCTTATGTGAAGCGGAAAACAGTAAAAAAAAACATTGAATTTTGATGAATGAGAAGAATATATATATCGAAATATGAAATGAAATTTCAAGATCAAAAATTAAAGCCATTTAACGAGTTTATAATATAAAATATCCCGTCATTATTATTTATAAATAAAAAATCCTTGAATAAGTCACTCTTTTGGATTTTTTATCGTTGAATTTAACGCTAGCAAGTAGTATTACTTATTTAATTCCAATTCTTTTTAAAATCTAGACATAACTTGGAAATGCATAGTTGGATAAATGAGGACCAGATTAAGCTCGAATTAAAAAAATTAATTCTCTCACAAGCGTTAAAAGTGAAAATTATTATTTTAACAATTTATTTCTATACAAACGTTAAAGAGTTTTTATAATCAAGACTTCTCCTCAAGATTAATATTGTCACCGAACTTTGCATAAAGATCTTTCTTTAAACCCTGAATTGCAATCTCAGTCTTCCTGAGATCTTTTTCGTGCATCTCAAGTTTTTCATCAATAGATTGTTTCTGTTTGTCAATCCTATCGGTAATCTGTTCCATGTTTAACATGAAGAATGTATCTCCAATCTTGTAGGGAATTAGATCATCATCAGCTTCGATAATGTCATCTTCGAGAAGGGTCAAGTTTTCTTTGGTTTTCTATAATGTTAAAAAGAATTCTAGTCACCTGTCTGGACTCAATGAGAATCTTGTGCTCTTTAAACTTTTGATTGAGACGAGAGAATTTGTTGATATTCTCTTGATCTCTCGCTGTAACTGTTACGGATTCGGTTGGCATAATTAGGTCAAAATGTTCAATGTTTAAAACAGCTATTTGATAAGAATCTTATCATAAGATGAATTATTTGTTTGTATTCGTATAAAATTCGAATGTCGTCAAAAGTTTATACTCAACTTCTAGAAGCTGCTAAAGGTTTCTCAAACTATGGCTACCGTAACTACTTCATAAGACATGTTCAAACAAAGTTTAATGGTTTGGAGAGCAATCAAGCTACGGAAAAGGAGCTCAAAGAGGCTGATGATCTCCTTGGCATCATGAAACGCCAATCTCACTTAGGAAATTGGTACAAATCCAAGAATGTACTTGAACAGTGATTTAGTTAAAATAGAATTATTTTACATATAATAATTTCTCAGCTCAATTAACTCAGGAATTAAAAGTTGCAAATAAAATCTAAAATTTAACTTGATTCTGTCAAAAAGGTATAGAAATATGGCGAAGAAATTCATTATCTACGATATTTGTCGGAAATCTCTCGAGCCTTGTCTATGGCTTTGCCTCTGTCACTCTCAATTCTCTCGCGAATTCTTTCTCTTTGCATTCTGACACCTTCACGAGCAAGGTTTCGAATTTTGTCCTCCTCAGCAATCGGTGATATTGCACCCCTCGTTTTGAGCATGTTCACAGCAAGTTTTGTTCCGAACATGGTTGAGGGATAACGAATTGGTGTTATAATTTTATAGAGAAGGTATGTTAGTAATATTCCTGAAGCCTTATTCATATCTTCCGGCTTTTTATTGGGATCTAATGCGAAAATAAGAACTTAATATGTTACCCTTGCTATCTCAATTCTTGGAAAAATTTACAAAGGTTAATTAAAGTGATAAAAAAGTTATATGGGTCGTATGAGTGAATCACTCATTGAGTGATACATCAGAAAATGGACTCTAACTTTAAAATAACACAAGATAATTCAACTGAATGCTGGTAAACATATAAATAAATATTATAGGTTTAATTAATAGATTCTTAGCGAATAGTACTCACCTGATATTGCATTAGAAATCCATGATGGTAGAGAGTTCAAATATTTTGATGTTAATTCGGGCGTAAGAATCCCTCTAGACAGTATTTAAAAACAAAATAAGTAGTTACTTTGTTGCAAGGAAATAACAGCCAGAGAGCCAAAATATAGATGTTGCAATATGAACAACTACTAGCGTTTTCCCATAATCTCTATAAGCATTCTTGAAACGCTGATATATTGAGAGTTTTTCTGAGACAGGCTCAGTCGAGAAAACTCTAAAACATATTGCACTAGATCTGGTGAATTTATTTTCAACAGTATAGACTGATTTTCTAGTTAAAGGCGATGTAAGTGTCAATCTCAAAAGGCTGTACATTTGAATATGTGCAGGATATAAACTCAATTCTCAAATATTTATTTTCCTCAAATAAATTATTTGAAAATTTCAAATTGAAATAATAAATTATTAATTAAAATTTAATTATGGAATCCATATTATGGATAATATTCAGTGACTGGATAATCTGATTAATCATTTTCATTACACTGTATTTGGTTGGCAATTTGGTATTCGAAAAAGTTCCTTTCAGATTATCTTTAATTTAGAGGGATTCAATAAAAAGTAGTTTATTTAATAGAATTCGCTAGGAATACAAAACGACTGAAAAATGCAAAATTCTATCAACTAATGCATCCAACATCTCTATCCAGCATTAGAAGCTCATTGATAATTTCGTCATTTGTTAGACAACTCTGCGCATAGTCGTATGGATCATCATTTGAGTTACCGCCTATATGAAGTGGTAAGAGAATTCTTGTAAAGACTCGTGTAATATTCATTTTTCCATCTAGAGAAAAAATAATTATATTAATACGACTGTTAATCTTTTATTCAAATTATAGGAGCTATGAATCTGAAACAAAGAGAAGAAAATCTCACTTTTATCTGAAATGTCGAAAAAGTGCATCCAATTCAACCATGGACCAAAGTCGTAGACATTCTTGTACAAAAGCCCAGTTGTGGCATTATTCCTCTCAATTGCTTCCTTGTTAAGGAAAAATTCTATGCTAGTTTCTCCTTTAGTTATCAAAATACCATGCCAAATAAGCAGGGCTAGCGAAATGACAGAAAGGCTATAGGAAACCTTGTAGAATAATCCCAAAAAAAGATGGATCGCGTAGACAAGAAGGTTATCAAACGAATGTTGAGACTGCCCAATTATGTATTCCTCATAATGTTCCACATAATCCCAATAGCCAAAAGATGCAAAATATAAACTTCCCAGGAGTAAATAAATTAACAGCAGATAAAAATGCCTATGATTTTCATAACCAATGCAATTCATTAGCCAAGGGCAGTGATGATCCATCTTGAGGGAGCACTTCTCACAAACCGAGCAATGATGGGCACGAAGGGGTCTATAGATTTTGCATGTCTTGCAGAAGGTTGAATTTTCAAAATTTAATTTCCCAGAATCTATCAAACCAGGATTAATGTAGAACGCAATAGAGAAATGGAATATGATATTCGAGCAAAAGTAAATTGCTGAGATGATGTGAGTGTAGAGCCAAAACTTGTAATCTTCGTAAAGATCGAATCGATGACTGGGAATGTTTGAGAGAATACTCAAGCGCCTCGATAATAGGCAGAATGGCAGACTCAACATGCACAAACCAATGATGAGGACAATTGAGGTGAATAGATATAGCCCAATACTCTTCTTTTTGTTACTGCCTATGAATATTGCATTTATAATTGGATTAAGCAAGAAGAACTCGAAAGTGAATGATAATATAGAGAGAGTAAAATTAAATGGTGATTGTTTTTCATTCCTTATTGACTCTGGTAGTGTGGAATAATTGAAGAATAGAACTTTGAATATAAAAGTGAATCTTTTAATACAATTTGTTAATATTTTCAAATTGGACATCTATTCTAAAAATAGCAAATTATTCTATAATTTTTATTTGTTGTAGTCTTGACCCGCATCTTATGAATGATTTGACCAATTTTATCTACCTAAGTTATGTTCTTGTTATTTGTAAGCCTTATTATAGGACCTATAATAATCACATTTATACAAACTAATATTGAGTTAACGTTGATAGATTAATTTTAAGCTCTTAATTTTATTCTCATAATCCTCCAGTTACTGGAGTCCAGTGGAGAGTCTCCATTCTTAAAATATTCATTGAATTCAACGTAATATGCTATAACTCGATTTTATTTTCATCATCCCCTCAGATTGCACAACATTTATTAATTTGGTTTTTTTTTATGGAAATAAGACTATTTAGATAAAGCAAATACAGATAAAGAGTATTTCATCACTGACCAGACATATACGTTTCATCCTTATTTGGATTCTTCAGTATGCCATAGGGAGGAATCGAACTCGCGACTGGTAGATTGGCAAGCCATTGCACTAAATTAAAATACTCCAACAATATCAAAATTAGCAAAAATCGCCCTATCAATAATAAAATAAAGGCAATATTTATTCCTTAACAATTTTAAAAGTTAGGCTAATTTAGGCTACAATCCCTTGCCAATTTGTCCAAATTAAAAAAAACCTGACAAAATCACCTGACCTGATCTACTACTTGTTAGTAGGTAAAAACTTCCTACTTGAAAAATTTATTAATAATAGAGTCTGTATTACAGACTTAAAAATTAATAACCATTATCATAGCTTGAATTTCGATGGTTTTGATATATACATTGAAATTCATTATTCCAGTGCCTTCTTGATGAAAGCTCATCTTCCACACAAATAGGTGTGTTAAAATTTTACTATGAAATTTTTAGATCTTTTATTTATTAAAATTTATTTACCTAGAAAATGAGAAAACCATAGTTAATTCTAAAGTTAAAAAATAAACATCAAATTTGGAACTCTTGTTTCACGAGGGGAATCGTAGTGGATACATGGTCCTCTTCAGCTTCCGGTAACATCCAGTTTGCTTCGTCGTCAAACACTTGATTTGTTGGTATAGTGCAAGGATTTTGAATTCTCAGGAGAAAACCTATTTAAAAGTAGTTAAGAGTCTAATTTTAAATAAAAATACGAATAACTTACCTGTTACCATTCCACCAACAAGAGCAATTAAAAGAGTGACGCCAATTGCTGCCATCTGATAACCACCTTGGGTGTAAGCGGTTCTTGGATTAACCTAGAATACTGATTATTAGAGTAGAAAATTAGTTGTTTTTGTCTTGTATCAAACTTATTATAAACATTGTAACACTTATCTTACAAGGTGATTTTGACCATGTTTAAAAATTTAGAAAAGAGCAAGAAATAAAATTACCTCCTCGACCATGGCGGGAAATATGCTGCCCAGTTTGTCGCCATAATTTGCCGTACTCGCCTTAGACGCAAAGATGGCTCCACATATCGCTGAAAGGACACCGGGCATTCCATGTAAGTTATGCACACCACAAGTGTCATGAACTTTACAGTTCAAATTCGGTGTGAGGAATCTATAGCCGAGCACTGAGATTATACCAGCGATACAGCCTAGAAATTAACAAATGATTAAACAAATTCTAAAAATCATAAAGAGGCCTAATCCTTTCCCTAAACATATTTTAAGATGTTCTCAAACTTGTAATATATAGGTAAATTGTAATAATCTTAAGCTACAAGTTAGAAAGAAGATTCATTCTAAGATGAACATTGTTCAATGAACAGGTTGAAGGTTGATAGTTTATTAATATTTAGTTGAAAAATACAACAACGCTGGAGTTCTTGAATTTAATCGAATTTGTAAATATTTCTCGACAAAAGGAATAACTCAATTATTTGTATTAATTGTTTTTGTCCAAATATTTCCCTTTTAAATGAGTAGACTCACCAATTAAAGTCGCAAAATGTGGTCCAACGTTGAGATCACAAATCGTTCCTGCTGCAACGCCGCCAGCCAAAGTTGAATTTTGAATCATGACCATATTGAAGCGACCCTTGAATGAGACCCTCTTGGTGTTATCGTGGTCGTCCTGCACCATTTCTGGGAGCAACGAGGTAACAACAAAAGTCATCACCGTACTACCCAACAGCGAGAGAACAGTATTTAGAATAGCTCGCGCTCTGGCATCATCAACACCGCCGACAGAGTTGAAACTTGGCCAGAATATCCATAGAACCGTGGTACCGATCATGGCGAACAGATCGCTGCTATAAGATGACTCCTCCTTGCTGTTATTCAGCATCCAGGATCTTGTGTAGATGAAAGAGACGCCTAGACCAAAGTACGCACCGAAGGCATGCACGAATATCGAATCCCCAGAGTCAGTTACAAGGAATATTTTCCTTCCAACGTACTCGTTCAAGACAAAGAAGAACAACTCAATGGTGCCCATAAACAGGTATTGATATGGCGACATTTTACCAAGCACCGCCCCGAATGAAATGAGCACAGCGGCCAAGGCGAACTCGGCGCTAATTAGCGACTCGACATTCAAAGAGATGAAGCCTTCTTCATGATGCAGGAAGCCGTTAATGAAGATTGCACTCTGAATGATACTACCGCATAGCATCATGTTAATACCGACACTGGAGAAGCCGTACTTTTTGAGAAAAGTCATTAAGAAGCCAAAACCGATAAACATCATGGCTTGGATATCCTCGAATAAGGGATATACGTCGTACACCGGATTTGGGGTCTTAATGCCCTCCTTGTTTTCTGGCGAGGGATCGACATTTGGGCCGTATTTAGTGGTGAAGGCGAACAAAAAGAGATGAACAATTTGTAGAAAGAGTATGAGAAAAACGAAAGCTGGTAGCGACCATCTAGTCAAAATATCCATTGTAAAATTTTTGTTTAATTTTCAATGTAAATTACTATTTAACGAAATCTCTCTTGATATAGAGAAAGTTTTGATCGTGTGTGTTTACATAGAAGAAAATTAGTTAAATTGTGTGTCTTACCATGACATGATAAGACAAGATCGTATATAAATTTGAAAATCATAATTAAATTTTAATGACAGTTTTCATTTGTTAAACAAATTATTTCATGATTTAAGGATGAAGGCCAGATCGAAAAAATTGTCTTGATTGTAAATCAAGAGGTTTAATTTTGAAAGTTTTATTGGGTTTGTGGCATAGTCATCTTTAAAATGTAAACTTTTAACTTTTTCAAATCTCTTTTTATCATTTCAAGACTGACGTCTACTTAGAAACTTGTATTTTCTTCTTCTTTGAATTAAGTTTCATAGCCGAGTCTAACTTTTCTTCAGGTTCATATGAGGGGTTATAATGAGGAAGGAGGGCTTGAAACTATTTACCAAGTAAACTCACTTCGAGATACCGGGAGGATACCGGAATCGAAGATATCATATTTATAGGATTTAAAGAACAATCCACTACGCCGTCCCTCCAAGTATATATACGTGCTTATATCTGTCGCAAGGATAAATCTATGAATTCCTTAAACAGTTTGTGGATTGCTTTCAATGTTTAAACTCAATATTGCAAGATTCAAATCAGTTTTTAGATGTCTAAACTACAAGCTTTCATGCCATCTCTGACAGATGTAGTATCTACATATTAGTTCAGAAAAGTTGAACTATAAGACCAATCAAGCATTGAGTCCTTATTGCATATCAGAGTTTTAGTTTAAACTTTTAACTTAGAATTCCATCTTCATTTTTTCGGCTCCATTAGACCCAATATTAATCTAATTGAAAAAAAACAAATAGAAAGTTGTTGATTACTTTTTTGATGATCCTTACTTAAAAAATCTATCAAAGTTAGATATAGTCTGTATATTATACAGCCAATGTGGTTTTCCAGAGAAAAAAAACTAATCCAATATTATTGGCTGATTGTCCTCGACTCATGAAACAAGAGAATATCCTCAAACTCAATGAATTTATGTATCTTCCGAATGATGTATTCGCTTGTCTCCATTTTCCTTCTCGAAATGAAGACTTCCCTTTTACTAGTTACAGATAGATATACGGTACTAGATGGGTGTAGATTGATTTATTTTTAATTTTGCGTCTCTTATATGGAGAGTCTGGTATAAAATTACGTTTTTCAACGATTCTAATTGGCTTGTCAAGTTAAAAATATAAAATAGCCAATGAGAATCGTTTTATACCAGACTCTCAAAAATTAAATCAAGTTACCGAACCTTTTGGGTGAATGAGGTGTATAACTTTGTAGAATAAATTGTAAGCTCAAAATAAATCGTAGACTTCTCTGATTAGAATATGGAAGAGATGATGATTAAATTGTATGATTTGCATAATAATGCAATAAACTCATTCATTTTGAATCTTGCATTTTTCTCTCACCCTTATTTACACTGTACTTTGTCTATGAAATCCATTGTTGATAATGAAGAAAAGTGAATTCTTTGACGCTTATATGGCAGAGGTAATTAAGGTTTCAATAATCACAAATGCTTTAAAATACTATGAACTTTTCCATAGATAATTACCCATAAGTATTACTTATTAAGTAAGTGTAAAAATTACAGTAATTAATTGAAATAAAACCTGAAT
Organism: Gyrodactylus salaris; assembly: GCA_000715275.1. NCBI lineage: Eukaryota > Metazoa > Platyhelminthes > Monogenea > Gyrodactylidea > Gyrodactylidae > Gyrodactylus > Gyrodactylus salaris. The sequence goes on from JJOG01005285.1 coordinate 19,166, forward strand.
ATCCTGAAAGATGAGATTTTATTTAAACAGAACAGTATATTTTTTTACTCAGAAATATAGATAAACTTTCTATGAATAAATAAGAAATCGAAGGCAAAAACTTCTTAAAATGAAATTGATACTGTTCAAAAGATAATAACTTGAATTAAAAGAAAAATTCAAATTAATTTCTCAAAACAATAGATATTTGCGTTCAAACATTTATTTATCAAAGATTTAAGGGCAATTATCATGAGACATAGGACTTTTTTTTATTATTTTTACAGGATATACCGGTGATGTTTCTCATGAGACATAGGACAAATATTAGATTTTATTATGAGACATAGTGGAGTAGAGGTCTTTTTAAATTAATAATCTTTTCAGCTACAGATCCTATCCTCATGTGTTTGGTATTCCCCTTTTTTAAACTATTACTCTGGTTTTCACATGAGTTGAGCTAAGGTTTTCGATATCACAAAAGTCGCATGAGTCATAAAGTTTTGCCAAACCACTGATCTTTAAGAGCATCTGAATTTAATTTTCAAGTTTCTCTCCGCGAAACTTGATAGCTTTTAATAATTACAATAATTTATGTAAAATAATCCGTTGGATCTTCTATTGAATCTGATAAAAAAATGACATTTCTGTACAGTAAGAATTTGTTACTCTCAAGACTCTATGCGGTCTACGCATCTTATCTAACAAATTATTTCGATTTTTACGAATGATATCTAAGGAGCTGAAACTTTCTCCAAAATGAAAATTTTCCATTTCATTATTTACAAATTGGAGATTTATTTTAGATAGAACTTGCAATCAATATAAAATGCGGAATTTCATTGGGCGAGCAGGATTGAGAAAATAATACAACGTCATGGGAATTTATATTTCTTATAAATATAGCTATGTTCAATAAAAATATATTAGTGTGTCCTATGTCACATAAAAATTAACCTCTACTCCACTATGTCTCATAATAAAATTTAATATTTGTCCCATGTCTCATGAGAAACATCACCGGTATATCCTGTAAAAATAATAAAAAAAGTCCTATGTCTCATGATAATTGCCCAAGATTTAATTATTTTCATTATAAATTTCTATAAAGAATTTGCTATTCAAGGCCTTAGACCTTTAAAAGTACACATTTAAATTACTTTGTTCTCAAGTTTGCTCAAATTGATTGGAAAGGAATCAGTTTTCTATTTAAGTACTCTGAGAATATAAAGTTCTATTGCATCAGAGGCTTAGAAGCAGCAGTGTATATTAATTTTGATAACAATAGAATAGTTTTATTTAATATCTTCTTTAGAAACCTATTGACGAAATGATTGGGTTATACAGTCTTTTAGTGTCAAGCAGCTTCAATCCTTGCTAAACATCATGTGTAATAATTTTAAAGCAATTTTTAAAAGCCTAATAGAAATGTATATTACACACGAAAGCAACTACTAGAATGTATTCATTATGTAACTCAGATGATGGTTACCCTATCATCGTATTTTCACTAGGATATTCACACACCATACACAGATTTCAATGGACCACACTTTTGTTATAAATATTCTCAATTTTTTAAATGATTGAGACTATAAACAGGACTTGAGGTCTTTCACCATGAATCTGCTTGCACGCATTGTAAGTCCATTCACCTTGAACTCAAATATCTTATTTACTTCCTGTTCTTTTCGTAGAGACAGACATTTTACAATAGACTATCTCCATTCGGTTGGACACTTCTGATAGTACAGGTCACCTTTTTGATCGTATTCGGCACACGATGTGTCTACGATACCCCGACAGACGCTAGAAATAACATAAAAACAGCTGGCGTTCCAATCCAAAATCCAGACGAATACGTCTATAACTACATGAAAGATGTCAGTGTTATGATGATTGTCGGTTTCGGCTTTCTCATGACCTTTCTCAAGAAATACGGCTTCAGTTCAGTCTCGTATAATCTCATGATCTCAGGAATTGTAAGTTGATCTAGGACCAAAAACACTTTTCAAGTCTTGATTTGAAAGTTTTTAATATATTGCCATGGTAAGGCCATACCTTTCTAATAAAAAGTACGATAATAAAAAATATAATACGGTTTTTTAATAAAGTAACACGCCTTTACAATGAAATTTCAATTTAAAGCTGTTATCATTTATTGATAAGAGCTTGACAGATTTTTGTTATCGATCAAAAGTTTTAAGAATCTATTAAACATTTTACAATTACATTTCAAGTGTTACCTTTTTTTAAATCTCAGATTATTCAATGGGCAATTATTATGAATGGATCAAGGACAACACGCGATTACAACGGAGATCTACCGGTTGGAATAAACGTAATCATAAACGCGTTATTCCAACTGTGCAGTATTCTCATAGCATTTGGTGCAGTTCTTGGAAAATGCACACCACTTCAATACCTCGTCATGGCCTTAATTCAAATACCAGTGAGTTTATGATCCAGGAAGATATAAGATCTAAGCTTACTATCGATAACTGCTTGAAACCTTTGTAATGTTCTATTTTATTCTTGAAAGGTTCTTAGAGTCATTTTAGCATAACAAGACATTTAACTAAGATCTTATTCTTATGAGAGACGAGATTAACGAGATTATTTTCAGGTCATGGTCTGGAATGAGTATCTTGGGAAGGACGTAATTCACGTGGTAGATTCTGGTGATTCAATCTTTGTTCACGGCTTTGGCGCGTACTTTGGCCTTGGCGTGGCAGCGGTCCTGGGCAACAAGAAGGCGCAGGAGAATCCAAAGAATGGATCGAATTATATTTCCGACCTCTTTGCAATGATCGGGACGCTATTTCTCTGGATCTACTGGCCCAGTTTCAACGCCGGTACAGCTGAGGGAAGTGCCCGGCCGAGAGGTCTGACTAATACGATCCTTTCTCTGTGTGCGGCCACTGTAATGACATATATCACGACTTCTTTCTTATCAGCTCTCGAAAATAGGGATGATTTCGGGAAATTCAACATGGTTTACGTGCAGAACTCGACCATTGCCGGAGGTGTCGCTGTGGGCTCTGCTAACTTGATGATGCTCAAGCCTGTTTCAGCGTTGATAATTGGCGCAGTGGCAGGCTTCTTCAGCGTTATTGGCTATCGGTATTTCACGCCCAACTTAAATAAGGTCATTCACGACACTTGCGGGGTCCACAACCTACACGGTTTTCCGTCTTTTATTTCAGCTGTGGCCAGTGCTGTCGCATCCTCTGTAGCTTCCACGCAACTCTATGGGGATGAGCTGTATTACATCTTTCCTGCACTGAGCCCCAAAAAGGTAACTTTCTTGAGTAAATCTATTAAATTTCGCAGAATTCGCCCTAGTTTGAGGCAACAAAACTTTTTCAAGATAGAGCTTGTCTTATAAATCAATTCTCAAAAAATAGCATGAAGGCCAGTAAGATAAGAGTTAAAAACTTATACTTTCATAAGGATGAGGTGTTCAACCTGAAATATCAATCATACACAACGAAGCTAGACTTTGCAAGGACGAATATCGCTCAGGGCGGCTTTCAGATGCTTGGTTGGGTACATACATTCGGTATTGCTGTATGTAGCGGACTCTTAACAGGTTCGTGATGGCTAGAATATTCGTTCCTTTCACCTTAACTTCACTTTCTTGTTAGGTGTAATTCTACGATTTGTATTGTTCTTTGAAAAGACTAAAGACGAAGACTTGTTTGATGATGAAAAATACTGGGAAGGCACAGGAGAGGAGTGAAGAGAATTATTATCATAATTACAGTTAGGGCAGAATAATTTGAAAATAAAAGTTTGATATTTAAAAAATATCTTGCCAGTTTTTTGAAGAAATACCTTAGTCAGATGAAAGGCTCCATAAATAAATGTTCAGTATTGTTGATTCCTCATCATATTCTCAAGAATCATTGAAAGGAATGTTTTTTTCTTACTTTTGAAACACGAAATTAGAGGTTAGACGAATTTACATATGAGAATATTGTTTTCGAGTTAGAGTCTCTAAAAAAGAGTTTAAAATGAAAAGAAAGGTGAATTAAGGTTTAAAAAATAGTCTTGAAACAATTTATCAAAAAGTGCTGATAGTTTACTCTCAAATAAAATCATTTGTGTAATACACACATGATAGCTAAAGTGTCATATTTTCAATCTCAGAGATCAGAGGAAATTAGTCAACTGAAAAGAGTTTTAAGAAAGCAAAATTTTTATTTGATTGAAATCCGATGAGATTCTGTTATCTTGATTTATTGAATTTTTACCTCTGAGTTTCAAAATTAAAAAAAGTGTAAACTTTTCATTCTTAAATGATTATTGAAATTTCGGAATGGTAAAATAATTTATCTTCTACTCGATCTGCAATGTTCGAAAAATGCTACTTATGAGTGCTAAAATAATTGAATTCATTTAAATTATTCTTAAATATACAACTTTTCCAATCATCTCGTTATAGTATATTTTCATTGATAAAAATAAGTCACTTGAAAGAGACTTGAAAATGAGAATTCTGTTTTTATTAGCGACCATTTCTGGGATGCTTTTATTTGATTCAGAGGGTAGACATGTGAAACTATTGCATCAGATAAACTCAGGAAAATTTCCAAACTTGCAGAATGGTTTCCCCGGCGAAACCTACGCCAGAATGAATCATCTAACACTGGCGAAGCAACTGAAAACTAACAAGAAATTAAGGAGAAGCTTCCAAATGGCACAAATAACGAACCCTTTTATGAGCGGACTATTCGAATCATACGTAAACAGAAATGTCAAGAGTAACCATAGTTATAAATTCGTCAATAACGGTTACAACGATGAGTATTACACCTTAATAACTAAATGCATTGAGCTGCGAAAACAAGAAATAACAGCTGTTGAGCTTCCTTGTGGATTAACAGAAATTGTCGAGAAAATAAATATAAAAATAGATCGACTATCTTGTAAGTAATATTGAAATTATTTAAATTTAAAAAAAATCAATTAATTGGGTTTCCCTCTTGGAAGGAACTGGGACCACTTTTAGTTTTTCGACCCTAAATTCAGTGGTCATGTTATGGCTATAATTGGATTAAAATGCATTTTTGGGAATGCTAGGGTTACTACAAAACCCTTCATTACTCTTTACTCTCTTTAATTATTATTAATTTTACTTTAGACTTCTACTGGTTCAATTTCTGCTCTGCTTGGAATAAGATTCATTCTTTCAGGAATCCTTTCTGTCCAAATGCCTGCAGCTCTTCAAAATATCAGTGTAACCTCGATCCCAATGCTAAGCACGTTTTCTTCAATGGCACAACCTTCTCAGGTGGTTTGTTCGACTATAGCGGACGGTATAACTGTATTCCGATAGATGATATGATCTATGAAAAACAGTACAAATGTCTATGTAAGAAAGTTAGTTTCAATAAATCTGTAATCCTCATACTGACTACTTGTCAATATCTATTTATATTTTGGCTGATGTTTGCAAGTTATTACTGCCAAATATGCAAAATATTACATTTATACTCACCAGGGTTTCGAATGGAAGGCAGATAACATGAAATGTGTCCGCCGAAGGCCGTGTGATAATGCAAAATGTCATGGGGAAAACACACAAAAATGCGTTGAAACAAATTTAGCTAGCAATAAAATCTATTCACGAGCAAACACAATTGATTACATTTGCGAATGTAAGAGCAATGCAACTGGGGTTTTTTGTGAAGATCTATGCGATGCATGTAAAAATGTGAGCTATTTCAAATGTTTCAAACTTCATTTTGAATGCTTTCAGCGATGTCTTTAACAAAGCAAGAAACATGTTTTTACTTATTTTCAGAGAGTGAGAGATAATAGATTTTCTGGACAAGTCTCCTGTCAGAAAACTAAAGGGAACGAATGCATTTCTGTGGAAGAGAGTGGAAAGTACTTTTGCCAATGCAACCCACCTTTTTCAATGAGCAGAGAGTTCAAATTTCCGAATTGCTTCCGAGTGAGCAATCCGTGTGACTCGGTTGTCTGCTTAAATGACGGGAAATGTTACTCGCATAGAAATACCACAAAATGTATTTGTCCGGTTGCGTACGAGGGGAGGAATTGCGAGTTGAATAACAAACGATTCTGGTGAGATTTAAAATGACATACTGAATTGGCCACTTTAAGAACGCCAAATTGTCAAATTTCATTTTCTTAGGGCCCCTTGGAATTCATGGATGGGCTGCTCAGATGCCAACGGCTGCAATAATATAGGATGGAAAATAAGGCACAGAAAGTGTCAATATGAAGACAAATTTATGCCTAATTATTGCATTGGTAATAGCTTCGAACGTATGCCATGTTACGTCATGTGAGTTTTTGTGTAATCAAAAAATACTTTTATAATTAATGTGCATTTATTAAGTTACTACTTGTGAGTATCAAGTTTACTTTAATATTTTAATAGTTTACTACAAAGATGAGAAAATCTAGATTACTACGCCATTAGTGATTCAAAATTTTAATTTAGAACTATTTAGGTGTAGAAGATGGATCAACTTTGCTAGAGTAATTACAAAGTTTGGCATCAAGTTTATGATTCTAACGATATTCAGCTATGCGATTACCATTAGAATTGTTCAGAGAATCAAGCGACCACCAAAGAAAATAAAAGCATGATCAATTGTAACAAGTTTATAAAAATACATTACTCTAGTTGTTTTAAGGAAAATGATTAGATATGTCTTGTAAAAATAGATTATGGCTTTTCGATTTTAATTGAGCTCACAAAGCTATTAAATCCTTTGTCCTGATTCGTCTTCTTCAAGTGGCTCAGATAGTTCTTCACGAGGTCAACAAAGTTTTCCATCTTTTTTGCCATCGATTTGGAGACGTACTCCTTAAATATGGTCGAGTTCAATACCATGGAGGCATCACTTTCGTTGAAGAATTTGAGATAATGAAACAATGCCTGATCCAAGTTACGAGTACTCGTGTCCTCATATCCCAATGCAATATCAGAGGCCATGTGGAAGATTCGCATGCGTTCATTAAAGTTTCTGCAGGCCCCTTTAACGGAGAACAATTTCACCATTAAGAGGGTGGCCTTGAGGATTCTCGGAGTGTCTTTGGTCTCAACCAACTTTTTAAAACAGCTGTGGAAGGTCTTTTGAGATCCGTAACGCGTAGGATCATAGTTGTGGTTAATAGACTTTTCAAATGTACTAAAGCACTCTTGGCAAAAGAGCCACGCGGGGTCAGGTTCAATTTCCGAGCGCATCTTTGTCATTGAGAGACGCTTGTCGCAATTGCAAGCTTCGTTAGGTACGTAGTCTTCGAATTTGAACTCAATGATGGCCGCCGGTTGCACAAGAGATTGGTTTGATGGTTTTATTTCGGGCTGAGGGAAGTTACTATTGATGCAGTTTTCCTTTGTTTTCACCACCTTTTCCGACTTGACGCGAATTATTTTACTCAGGTGCTTGACTTGATTGACTATTTCAGCGCTTTTTACCATTAACAAGGAATCAAGGCGCTCCTGAACGTATCTTTCAATGAGTGCCATAAACATGTCGTAGTCTTCTTGCTCGTGACAGCGTGTGTAAATATCAATCAGAGAGTAAAGCGTCTTGACACACAATTGGTTATACTTTGAGTAAAGAGTCCCAGAGTAGCCTCTGAAATGGAAAATGATCATAGTTGTTAATATGATTAAGTATTATCTTGCATGGTAGAAAATAAGACTAAAGAAAGCTTACCGGAAAATAGAATCGTCCAAGAGATATTTGAAATTGTCACCCTCCAACTCTGCACACGAATTCAAGAGCTTGGAAACGTCTTTCGCGACAGCATCTTTAGAATTCTTAGGTACGAGGTTACAGAGTAGTTTAACGAGACCCAACGAGAGAAATTTTTGAAGAATAACCTGGTCGCAGGTGGAGATGTAGTTTAAGAGTAAAACTATATCGTAGAACGTCTCGGGAGATATGTGCTTGACGAGACGATCGATGAAGCCGTTGTCGACTACTTCGCACATTTTAGGGGGATCTATCTGATAGATCTGCTCTCGGACCTTAGCGATGAATGGATGCATGGAGCCTTTAAAAGGTAGAGGACGAAATTTAAAACTATTATTAAATTACAAACTATTATTAAATTTTAAAATATAAAGTTAAGCACTATTATAAATTTGATCTGCATTTTTGAAAATTATTTTTCATAGAAACATTCTTCTCGTTATAATAAGTTCTAAGTTAGAGCCTGTGAACTAAGTTGAGCTTGATAAGTTGGATTTTTTGATCTTAAAAGAATCTTAATATGCTTTTCCAAAAACCATATCCAGTCATTCAATCACTACGGTAACCTCTCCTTTATTATTTTAGAGAGAAAGATAATTTTTTATATATTTTTATTTAATAGAATTTCTAAAATCTTGTATACTCTTAATAAATAGATATTCTTCTTCCAAATTTGTCGAAACTTGATCCCTAATATCTTGCTGATCAGCTGCAGAATTAATCTTTTTCAAGACTTTAATTGGAGAAAAGAAACATGAAGTATTCTTCAGTGAGAGGCGTTCGTTATATTCAAAGTTGAAGCCATCGTATAGAAGGAACTTGGTGATTTGCATAATATTGTACGCATCATAAATTCCCTTGTGTTTTTCTCCTTTAAACTTTAGGTCCAACTTTGCTAGCATAAATGACAAGTTTGTGTATTTCATCTTTTTAAAGTTGTAATAATTTTTGTAGGCGATTGATAAATTACACCAAGAGTTGCACCAATAGGGAATATTTATATTGCTTATCCGGCACTGTATCCTCATGAACTTGCAGACATCCGAACAGTTATCGCAAATAAGAATGAAATTATTAAGACCAATCATCTGCTCGACAAATTCTTCAAATTCCTTTAGTGCCTCTGGAAATGTTTTTGATTTGTTGACCATTTCTTGAGAAATACCGGTTAATGTGCTGCAGAATGCTGAAATCTTTGTATTCTTAGTTGGCCTACAATAGGCGTGGTATATTCCTATGCAGGACATTGACTTTGAGTCGAAAATGAACGCAGGAAATTCGATTATTTCATGTTGGTAGTTGAGATCATTCGATTCACAGGTGGCTTCAAAATCGATCACGATTAGATACCTTTTGTTTGCAACAAATGGAATATTTAGGGGCTTCTTTAGTTCGACCATACCTTCATCTAGGGGTTTCTTTTCATCAAATTGATAAAATTCCAAGCCCTCTTTAAATTTGAAAAATGAAGATATCAAACTAATCAAACGCTTCCTCTTGATTTCAGCCTTGCCATTTTTAAGAATACCATGTTTTTCACATAACTTGGTGAGTTCAGAGTTATGTTTCCGCTTTAGTGAATTGATGGTCGCGAGTGGGTTAGAGTTGAGGATATCGTAGCTTATTTGTGTAAGCTTTATGCAAGCATATTCCTTTGAATTAGCATCATTTTCTAGATTGAACCATTTAAAGGATCCATTCTTCATAGACTCTGCAATGACAGACTTAAGATCAGGTATTTCAACTAGAGTCTGCATTTTCACATTTTATTTCGAATTTTCACTAAGAAATTAAAAGAAAGTCTCGTGTCAAAGTGTCTTGTTTTAACTATTGTTTTTGAAAATATTTAATTTTAATTTTCTTGCCATTGTTCGAAGCCTTCAAATTGGAGGTATTTTATTTATAAATAAAATTTATTTCATGGAAATTATGAAAGCGATTAAATTCTATTAACAAAAACTCTCTTAACGTAACTCAATAATTCTAATTCTCTCAATAGAGTGTCTTTGTAATTGTATCTTGTTGCTCATAGCACAAGATGATGAATTTATCTTTAAGGATGTTTTTATCTTTTTAATAAAATTCCATAAATTGTAGAATAAATCAGTAATTAAAAATTTGAGTGTTATCCATGACAAAATTCAAGAATAGAAAAGTATAAATAAATAACTGTAAAAATATTTATTTTAATCGAACAACCAACGTTTGAATTCACCTGCTTTATCCCTTTTCTCAATTGAACGCTAAAGTTTGAAATAATTATAGAAATGACCAAATCATACAAGTCATCAACTAACCTTTTTTGCTTTTGATTCTTTTTTCAAAAATTCCTAAAAAAATGATTGTTTATTTATAAAGTATGCTTTTCCAACTCTAAGCCATTAAGAAAGTATTGATTATACCAGAAATATGACTCGAAAAATGTATAATATGCGCCTAAGATATACGGTTTCTGGTAATAAATGTGTTACGAGAAGAATTTTTCAGAAAAAGTGGTAGTATTTCAAGGTTTATTTTATATCCAGCCTAGAAAATTTCCACTCAACCTCTGACGTACAGCTGGTTTGCGTTATTTTATTTTTGTCTCTTGTTTAAATAGCTCTCACTATTTGTATGTCTGTTCTGATTGACTAGAGATTTCTTAGAGCACCTTACTGAACAGTGTTCAGTGAACTAATTTTTTATGTGAAACTACTAAATTAAATCTCAGATAAATTATTTAAAAAATTGCATAGTGATAAATCAATCCCTTCACAGGCCCCTTAAAGGTGAATTGGATTTTTCATTGGCTGTTATAAACTCGACTAAACTTTTTCCTTCTTTATCATCAGTCCAAAAATATACAATCTTCAAATAACTGTAATCCCACTTCGACGTTGAACGTTCCTTTTGGGAAATGAAACATTTTTGGACAAGGAATAAGAATTTTCAAAATAACAATACCGCCCTAATTATTTCATAATTTATTCATTTTAAATAATTATGATTTTTAAAAACAGTATTTTTAATTCTATAATAAATATATGCTTTTTGTAGCCCTGATGATTACTGAGTAGGGAGAACTGTCTGCATCTCGCTCATCCCATAAGAAAGTAATTTGGTTTAGAAGGAGAGGCGTAATTCTTTTCATAAAGATAACATAGTTATACTCTAGAGTCTAGAGTGAGGATATCTATATTTATTAGACTTACAAGTTCTTCTTGAACATCTTTTAGTCCATTTTGCAACATTAGCATCTGCACGTGGTACACAGCGGAATCAAGAGAAGTTATGCCCTGTTCAAGGACATCTTCTGCCATCTTTTTAAGGAGGACAACCAAGAATCCCATAAAAGCTTCGTGGTCATCTTTGTACATTCTAAGACAGAGATTCCTTAGCTCTGGAACATTTTTGATAGGCCCCTTCAGTATGCGTCTCCTCATTGCGACTTCTTCGATCAATTCGTCCATTTCCATCTGATAAAAAATGTAAGAATATATCACTCTGATAACGAATTGAGATTTTAAATAAGAATAAGACTTTTATGAATGAGAACAGATACAAGGTTTTCATTGTTAAATGTTCAGTTTTTAAAACCTGTATATATTTTAATGAATTAAGCTTAGTAAATTGTGTTGTCATTCAATGGGCTGCAAAAAAATATTTTTACTATGAAAGATAATGATAATAAATCCTTTTTAACTTTAATGAAATTAAAGATGGATAGACTAACACATCATTCTAGCCATTCAAGAGAGTGTACTGATTTTTATCTTGGGAAATAGGCCCTTGGATTATTTTTCGAGTCTTGTTTTTCTTCTATAGTTTCAAGCCTCTTTAATTAATTAACCTTTTCATAACTTAAAATATGAACACTCCCATTTATTAAATAGTATTTAATCCTTTCAGATAATTTTTACAATCCTATTTATTGCAGCCCTGATAATCGTAAAAGACAAAATAACACTACTAACTAGTAAACTATTGTATTAATATGAAGTGAAATTGAGATAATTTGATAGCAGATATTAAATATTTAAGCATTTTTAGTCAAAATTAAACGAGTTTAACATTTAATAGAAAATTTAGCATAAAGTTAGTAAAGAATCTTGGAATTCACTCTTATATATGCAGTTAGATTGTGTCATAAAGTCTCTCTAAATAGCTCTATCAGGATATCCATTTTCTTCTGCTATGGGATTTCAGTTGGTTGATTTCCTTGAGAATTTCCTCTTCACTAGCTATTTTATTACAAGGAATGGTAGTCAGCATATCAAGTTAAATATTCCCTCTCACTACTTACATTGTGGATTAGAACTTTGATTTGAGAAATTCTTTTAATTCCTCATTACTTTTGAGTAGATGATGTTATTTCACGTTATTTTCGCAATCATTCAACAACAATTCACAGGTAAAGATTTATTCATTATGACAATATGTGGAAATCATATACTTTTCACAAGCTTGGAGAATATCCCATTTATAACTGGTAAATTATTTTTCAAATAAAAAAACGATAAACAAAGAGTGAAACTTGAGGATTCTTTAATGAAGGAATTCTTAAAAACAAATATTAGGAATAAAATAATATATTTACATGATGTTTTCATATGAATAAATCTGTATTTCTTTCTTAGATTGGCATTGCAGAAGTTTCCAACTTTTCTTTACTTAGGCTCTTTTGGTAACTTTCTTCGAGATAATTTAACAGGCTTAGTTTTCGTGTCATCAAGGGCCTTATGGGTCTTATCATTTTGGCCTAAAGTTGTAATAAATGGTTGATTATTGGTTATTTGTTGGGTCAGGGATTCTATGCCGGACTCATCGGAGCAGCTTGGCTTCTCCACTTGGAGTTGATCGAGCCACACAACGTTTCTATGAATTCTAATAGAAAAAAATAAGATGAGCTTTTTTCAAAGTTGTGACTTCAGTTAGATTCTCACTCTTGATTGGGATCAGTCTTCAAATTGCCTTTAGACAATCTCGTCATGGGATTATAGTCGTTTGGGTCGCAAAACTGTCCAGTATCATCAGTTTTTTTGAGTATACTGCGCTTACTGTCACTATTTCTTCGATCAAGACTCAAGGATTTGATCTGGTGCAACGTTCCAAAGGCGTTCCTAGATCGCAGAGTGTTCATAATGGGACTCTCTTTAGTCTTGATCAGATTCATTAATTGCGGCAATAAGGTGAGATTGGATATCGACTTTTGATTTGAGCTCTGAATACCAAAGTTTGGGTTGATTTTCATCGAGCGATCAGGCAGAAGGTTTGGGAAGGTTTCGTAAAAATCGGAAATCCTACGATCTATCGTCGGTTCCCGGGATATCGAAGGGGCAGGGGGTGGCGGACTCTGTGATGGAGAATCTATCAAATGCGGCGGGCTAGAATCATTGGCTTGCAAATAGTTTTCATGGTGACCCTTTAAAAATCACGCTAGATTAATTTCCCCCTTTAGTCAAACTCTACTTACCCGTCCTCTCGAATCTGATTGGAAAGAGCTCCTCTTGTTTTGAAAAGTGAAATTCTGATTGTGGAAACAATTAGCTTTCTGGATCATGTTAAGATCTGGGATTTCGCGAAGTTTATCTCTTTGAGCTTGAAGACTGTTTAATGATGCATAGGTGGCGTAGTTGCTATAATTGGACTGATTCAAACGTTTCAAATACGTCATCAATTCTAATCGGATATTCTTGAGGGAAATAATATAATCAGGCAAGTGTGGATTAACATATATATATATATATATATATATATTACAGAACGCATTTAGATTCTAAACCGAAAATTATTAATCCCATTTCATTTTGAATTAGAATTCTTCTTGTAACAACTTTCTGAATGACAGATTAGTCTCATACATAGAATTCATGACGATTTTGATTAATATATTTAATGGAAATGCAATCAATAGATGAGTTTGTCTTTCTCAATAATTACTTGCTTGCCATCTTAATTCGAAAATGATTGCAATATAGGTGAGAAATAAGTTTTGTCAGTGACATAATAGCGGAATTTAAAAGGAAATTAAAAAATGTTTTTATAACTAATATGTTAAAATATCCGCTCATCTAATCAACTAGGGCTATCCAATGTTCAAAATTCAGTATGTTGTTCTAATCTGATAAGTGATAATAAAAAAGAGGTTTTCGGGTCTTGGAAACTGTCTGGTAAAAATATGCGAGAGCATATTTATACATATTTTATAGCAAACACATATTTTATGCATATTTTGGGGAATTGAAAATATGATGTGTAAGTATAACATATTGACCAATGAGATTGAGACATAGGCTAACATTTGTTACAAATAATCAAAAAATTGATTAGTATGTGACTGTCGCTTTTTTAAACAAATGACGATCTTTATTAACTTCAGTCATTTCATCAGGATTCTTTGTTCAGAATCTTTATTAACTTCAGTCATTTCATCATGGCAAAGTACATTAAAGAGTGCCCAAGGTAATTTGAGCTCATCTAAAGATCTTTGCATTGCCTTATTTGGTAGATAACCTCGACAATCAAGTGAGAGCTGAATTTAAGGAAGGACCTTATTTCGTCTATAAAAGCATTGACAGTCAAGAAAAAAGAAAATTCAGAACCTATACTAACTCTATGGAGAAGTTGGCTTGAAGCAGCCAAATTCTATTGTGAGCATTTGCAATTTATCAGAAGAGTTGTTTCGGATATAAAAGACGATGGAATAATGCTAAAAGTGCTGTGATGTATTCGAATCTAGTCAAAAATCTTTTTCTAATACAGACCATTGCCAA